>CACRXK020002537.1:0-42608 GCA_902702795.2 Paramuricea clavata | reverse complement strand
GCAGCAAATACTTAACACGACGCAGAACTCCAAGTCGTTGGCTGACTTTTTTGCTAAGGGCATCAATCTGGTCCGACCAAGACATATTTTGATTAAGTTTAATGCCAAGGTATTTGAAGGTGTCTCTACGTTCCAAGTTATGTGCGTTGATCTCTAATGAAAACTCACGGAATGAATTGAGTTTACGCGTGCTGCCGAAGATTACAAATTTGCTTTTCTCAGCGTTCAAAGTTAAAAGATTGTCATTTAAATATCTGCGAAGGATTTCAAGGTCAGCATTCAAATTTTCCTCAAGTTCCGACAACGTAGAGGAAGAGAAATAAAGAACCGTGTCATCTGCATACATAGTCACTTTACACTTCTTAATACAAGACGGCAAGTCGTTCACGTAAAGGATAAATAGGAGTGGTTCAAGGACACTCCCTTGTGGAACTCCAACTGAGACATACTTTGCAGAAGAGGTAGCATTATCCACTCTTGTTACCTGTATTCTCTGATATAGGTATGATTTGAACCATGTTATAGTGGCATCAGTAAATCCAGCCTTCGATAATTTTGAAAATAATATAGAATGGTTCACCGTGTCAAAGGCCTTTGATAGGTCCAAAAAGACTGCTCCAGTGACAGCGCCTTTGTCCATATTATCAAGAATCGAGTCAGTAAAATGTATCAAAGCGACTTCGGTTGATAGATTTGGTCTGAAACCAAATTGCACTGGCGATAGAATCTTTTCATCCACAAGGTATTTGTAAACTTGGTGATGTACAACCTTCTCTAAGACTTTGCTGACCGTGGGTAGAATAGTGATCGGTCTATAATTTCCAGAATCGCATCTGTCTCCAGATTTAAATGGAGCAGTGACTTTACCAAATTTCCAGATCGACGGGAATTTCGACGACTCCAATGACCTATTGAACAACTTTGTTAAAACTGGTGCTATTAATGAGGCAGAGTCCTTTAGAAGACGCGCGCTAATCTTGTCAAGTCCTATGGCTTTGTTGGTCTTTAGCCGATTTAATTCTGTACGGACAAACGCTTCTTCCACAGGTTGGAAGTTGAAACCACTAACAGGATTAGCATCAACAGTCAAAGAAGGGTTTTTCCAGATGTAATTTAGACCAGGAGTTATCTTAGCAGCGAGTTTCTTAGCAGCGAGTTTCTCAGTCCATGGGCGTACCGGGCGGGGGGGGGGGAGCGAGGGGGGCGGCAGCCCCCTCAGTTTGTTGGGCAAACGAAGCCAGTCGGGCGATATTCGCTTCGCAGTCGGGCAATATTGGCTTATTATAAAAATAAATGGGACAAATTCTGTCAATTTTGTGGGAAATTCTGTCAATTTTGTGGGAAATATGCTACCTAATAGGAATTTATTGTAATCACTCCTCCGCCCCCGGTTTCCGGTTTCTTCGGAAATTTTTTTTGAAAACTCGGGCACAATCCGAAAAAGTCGGGCAAATTTCTTTCCGCCCCCCCCCCCCTAATTTTTTCCTTCCCATACGCCCATGTGTCTCACCGATGTAATTTTTAGAGTGTGCCCTCATCTGAACATTCATAACTCGTTTACTCGTTCACATTTGTCAGACTGAAGAAAATAGCACCTAAAACTGGCAATGAAATTGCAATAGCCGGTTCCCCTTATTACGTATTCAGAAAACAACTACCATGATACTTTGCGGGTATTTTCTTCATTATGCAATAACACGTCCGAAAAGCATGGTGGTAGTTGTATTCAGAATACGCAATAAGGGGAACCGGCTATTGTAAACTTAACGGGCCTTAAATTTCAGGCTGGTCGTTCCTTAATTCACTGTATCGGATAGCTTTGCGTAGCGGCGCGAAAAAACACCTATCCGATACGGAATGTACATCTTTCAGAAGCTGAGCAAAACAACATCTCTCCGTTGCAATAAATCCTCTGAAAATAGCGTTCCTAAAAGGTACGGATACGTGTTTTTTCACGTCGCCACGGAAAGCTATCCCGAACAAGTGTAAACGTATAGCCTGTAAGATACCTATAGCTTCCGGTTTACAGGTGATATTTATTTCAATTTAATTTATTTAATATTCGCCCAAATCAGTTTATAAAATTAACAATTTAAACAAAAATATTTACAATACTAATAAGAGTTAGTATAATTACATAGGTGATTATTGAAAATTCTCCACGCTGATTGGTTGCCGTTGAGGTGATTATTACGCGATAATCACCTAAGCGATTTTCAAAATGGCGGCCGAAGCCTTTTTGTCAATTAAATGACAAAGAAATGTGTATTTTCTTATTTTTTCCAAATAATCACCTATGAAATTATACTAAAACAATTATTCACCTCAGGCTCGGTGATTATCGTGAATAAAAACCTCGACTTCGTCTCGGTTTTTATTCACCGATAATCACCTCGCCTTCGGCGAATAATTGTTAATTAATACCAGTCCAATTGTTTTCAAAGAAACTACGGTGATATATTTACAATAAGGAAAGTGCGTAAAGATATAATAGACTATAACAACAATTTGGCTTTTCGCTTTGTGCTAAGAATTCCACTTATTTAAATTTGACAGAAGAAAATACATTTTCATTGTAGATTTAAATATTGGAAGAGATCTAATTTGCTTATATTGCGTCGGAAGACTATTCCACAGATCGATGCCGTTAAGCGTTATTACAGAGCGTGTGTTTTTTATAATTTATTCTAGTACAACTTTTGTGTAGCAATGATGCGTTTCTTGTGTTTTAATTATCGATTTCTTTGTTAGTTAAAACACATTTATTAAAAATTTCTGAAAGATTTTGTAGATGAAAATATCGGAACATAAGGTAGTGTTCATTATTTAAATGAATAAGGTATAAGAAAAAGAAAACAACTCAAGGATTGGGTGATAAAAATTTATTGTCATTTCCAAAGCATGACTCACTGAAATATTGAAGACTGAGAAGCAACAGTCATCAATATGGCAATATGTCAAATATGGCAAGATGTCAACAGTCATATGTCATATGTCAATACAATATGTGAATCAATCAGAGTCACTATATCTGGATAATTTCCCGATTTGTTGGGAGGCAAATGGTGTCTGGAAAGAAAGTACATGTGCAGACAACATGAAACTTTAGACTGCAGAAAATTTCACAAGCAGTTATCAAACTCATGTCACAGAAGTGATAAAGGACATGTGTGACAACTGAATGGTATCCATTTGTAAAGTTTTTGGCCAGGGGTGGGTATTTATTTTTCAATTGATATTTGAGGTTGGTGTAATCAATTTTTTTTACTTTTTACGAAAAACCTTTCTCTTCGGTGCCACCATAAATAATGACCGCTCCCTAAATAAACTTGTTAAACGTACTTATATAAACGTACCCGTAAATCGAGGTACGACTTGCAACGAAATCCAAGATATTCCGGACCGGGGTACGAAAATTGATCGGAGAATAGTTCGTAAACTCGTAAACAAATGGTGTATCTTGAACTTTTTATTTCCTGTCTATGTGGCACGTTTTACGATATATACTGAAAAGTTAAAGGACGACGTCAAGGTACATAGGGCGGTGGCAAGTCCGGCATCTCTTTCCACGTTGTCTGCGCAGTTGGTTGTTCACTTCCTTGAGCTTGTTCTTGAACACCATCATCACCAGTCAGAAGAGCCACAGAGTCATCATGGGCATAAAGTTGACCATCTCGTCCAACGACTGATACAATTACCCCTGGAAATATATCATAACAGCTTTGATTGTAAGTAAATGGAACTGTGCTAATCATCCTTATAAATACTTGCAGCTGAGATTGGATCAAGTCCGTCTCTCTAGAGTCCGAGGGAGAGCGCGAGGTGCCATAACGCGGGAAAGTTTGAGGGAGAAGACGGACTTGGCTCACCTGCAAGCGCGCCAAATTTACCGACCCGTTTTTCCGTCGGTAACGCGTCATAACTAGATTGCAATAATTTATGCTAATTGCAATAGAGCGGAAATAACAAAGTATCTTGTTTCAAAAATGTATAGCCTGCTGTCCATAGACATGGTGCTGTCTCTCTTCGTGTCCGGTTTAGTTTATACTTAATTAAATGATGAATACGTTTTAAGAAGGTTATTGATATGACTATACTATATAAAACTGCACAACTAGTGTCACACTATTATTTTTTTTACTTATATTAAGTGTCACGGCAAACTTCGTGATCACACGAAATTTTGATACAGTCAGGGATATTTTGTTCAGGACAAATTTTGTGCATATAGTAATAATAACTAACTAGAAGAGTCTATAGATACGATTTGATAAAAAGTGTATCTTTAAATATAAGGCTTATAGTTTATATTAAAGGCGTATTTTAGTTTCGATCGCGACGGGAATTTTAATAATTTTGCCCTGACACTTGCGGTTTCGTGTACATAATTCCCGCCAAAATAATAAATCTGATTCGAAACATTGCAGGTGAGCCAAGTCCGTCTCTCCCTCCTCTCTTGCACCTCGCACGCCGCTTCGCGGCGCGCTCGATCTCGTCGCTTCGCGACTCCAACTCTAGAGAGACGGACTTGATCCAAGTCTAAGAGCTAAGCTGAATTACGAAGGACGAAGCTCAACCTGATCGAGTCGAAGACTTTCTAAGGGCGTCTCTGGCAGCCACCTTATGACTCATGTCTGATCACGGAGCACAGCTACGGTGAAATGGTCAGTTAGGAGCTAATCTCAACATAACCTTTCAACATTCCCTGTGGGAGGAAACTGGAATACCCGGAGAAAACCCACGACTTTCTGTATGGAGCATTCATGACTGACTCTTTTCACATCAGTGTCATGCGTCTGCCCCGCAAATCGAAACCACGA
The DNA here is from genome assembly GCA_902702795.2 of Paramuricea clavata. Lineage (NCBI taxonomy): Eukaryota > Metazoa > Cnidaria > Anthozoa > Malacalcyonacea > Plexauridae > Paramuricea > Paramuricea clavata. The sequence goes on along the minus strand of CACRXK020002537.1, from coordinate 37,788 downwards.
TCTGTGGTGATTTCACCAATGCCTAACAAGCCATTATACAATGTTAATCAATATGTAATGGTAAATTAGCCAATCATATTGCTTTATTTTGCTCACATGATAATACTGGATACCTGGTGAAGTATATTAATCCAGTCCTAGAACTGGATCAAAATTAATTCAGTCGTTATATCAAAATTAATTCACCCACACATATATTCATATATATTCATATGAGATATCATTTCAAATCCTCCAATTCGGACTGGACTAGATTAGACTCGGCTTCGCCTCGAGTTTGATCAAATTGCGCGGATCGACATCAAATCTATTCCAGTCTTCATAGTCGGATTTGAAATATTGTTTAAAGTAAGGGGACATCAGACCTATACTTAACATGATTCGTTCCAACGGTCCGTTGGCATGAACCAGAGTTTATTTTAAACAGCCATAACATTGATTGTACAAGATCAATTTTAACTATGCTAACTTTAGCTACTCTCGGCCTGGTTGCGTAATTTTGAAGACGGGTGTACTGAATACATATTATATATCATACCTGCCTGTGAAACTCGACGATTTTTCACGCACCATATTCGATACGCAGCAATGCAAACTGCCAAGACAATCACGAGAACTGGTGTGGCAATGACATACCACGGCGTCTTGCATCCAATGTTGGTACATTTGCCACTGTTACAGCAACCATCATCATCGCAGTCGTCTGACTTGGAGCATGATATACCATCACAACTGTCGAGGCAAAGCAACTTATCGTCTGGTTTACCACAACAATGCATCCGACAATATCCTCCAGATTTCTTGTACCTACACAGTCGTTCCTGTGACGTTGACAAAACATTCAAAAGTATAACGAACAGTAGGAACTGTAAACGAGACATAATTGGACCGATATTTGTTGACATACAAAACTATAAAGCCTTTTTTGAATGTCGAAGGCTCGAAGCTTTATTCAACTGCGTGACTTTACTGCAATTTGCCAATTAGTTTCGTTTTGACTAAGTTAAAACAATGCCCATGCAATGCTTCCCCTGTGGTGTTGTGTTGTTTGAATTTGAAAAGGTCTAATATTGAAACATCAGATTAGTCATTCACGCATAACACCAATTGCAATGTTTTAAAGTCACGAAATTATATCTGATTTAATCTTTTGTAAATAGATACGATTTACCGAGTCGTGGCAATGAAAGTGTTCCTAAACTATTCTACCAATTCATTTGCTCACATGAACCAATTCATTTTCTGAGTTATTTGAAGATTTGATCATGACTTCCTAGGTAATTGATAAACTTCCTGTTGAATGCAACAGTCATCAGTATTAAAGACGCCGGAAGACGATGCAGAAATTATCAAATACACGAAATTAGAGCAATTTTTTCATGATTTGAGATATTGGGTTCAAAGTCAGTTTATCTTGTTATAGACACTTGTCCCTTGCTTGGGATATTAGAGAGTTTGAGCAAGATAACAAAGTACGAAGACGAAGGCATACTTGACAATTTTTGCCGCCTGCAGATTATCTTGCCATTAGTGAGCTGGACGTCACTGGTAGTTGCTCAACGTGTCTTCCCATGTGTCACTGTTTATGAATACTGACCATAATTCTTGCCCTGATCCAGAAGGGAGCAACGAGACATGAAACTACAGGGTGTATAAAAAAAACGCAACCTCGGAATTTCCTAAGAAATCACTTCGCAATTCTTAAGCATAAAAGATTTTACGCCCCTGGGAATTGAAATCGAATTGCTAATAGATCATATTACTGTTGTTGTGCATTAAATAAATGCATAAATTTTGCTTTATGCACTCGCGTGTGCAGTAATTTTGACAGTTATGCTATTTTAAATTCCCAGGCGCCTAAAATCTTTTGTCTTTAAAACAACGTCGATTTCTTGGGAAATTCCGAGGTTGCGCTTTTTTTGATACACCCTGTATATCCCGTCTTTGTCCTTCTGCCTTCGTGCAGAACGAAGTTCACAACGAATTTTGCCAAAATATTCGTTGTGAACGAAGGCAGAAGAACGAAGACGGGATATGGATTCATGTCTCGCTGTTTTATACTGATCAGGGTAAGGATTTGAGTCAGCATTCACAAACAGCTAGACATGAATCTCTAATCTGTCTTTACTCCTGACCCTAAACTCAGAATGCGCAAGATAATGTGCAAGACAGGCAAAAATTGTCAACCACGTCGTCGTCGTCGTCCGACTTCGTTTTCTTGCTCAAACTCTCTAATTTAGTGACAAGACGCCGTACAACCACTGAAATCAACATCGTTGTACAAAGCCCTGCCGAATAATCACAGCTGACCGAACTTTAAAAGAAACATTATAATAAGGATAAATGCTGTGCAACCTAACTATGAGCTCAGAAATGGCCATTCTGACTTAGCCCTTGCAAAACCGAGAAGAGTATTTCTTAAACAAAGTTTCAAGTATGTAATACACGTGGGTCACACCCGAATTAATTAAATAATTTCTGTACATTTTCTTAATTCTCGTATATAATTCTTGTTAACGGTTTGACGCTACTCCTGGAAATCAACAAACTGTTGACGAGGCTATAGCGGAGTATATCCATTTACCAAGTCAAATCCGAGTCCGAGTCAGTCCCGAGCCCGAGTCAAACGCCCGAGTCGCGTAAAAAAAGACGAAAGTGAAGAAAATTCACAGTCGAATAGGGTTAGGAGTAGGTTTAGGGTTCCCTAACTAAGTCATTTTACCGACAAAAACAATTAAACAGTGACTCGGACATTTGACTGGAACTCGGATTTGAGTCAGTCAGTAACCGACAAACTCCGAAATTGAATAAAATTCACAGTTGAATAGGGTTAGGGTAAGTTAGGAGTGGGATTATGGTTAGGATTAGGGTACTAAGTCATTGAACTGCAAAGACCATCGATTAAACTATGACTCGGACATTTGACTCCGGCTCGGATTTGACTCGGTTAACCGACAAACTCGGCTATAGCGTCTTTAAATAAAGTTTGTGCCATACCATACAGATTTACGAAATCATGCAGTTGTATTATAGATGATATAAAAGATCTTTATATACTTAGATCATCAGCAACAAGCGAAAGCCGAAAGGGCTTTAAAGCCGATATCTCAGTCACGGAAACGGCCTATATAGCCAAGGGCTTCGGCTTTAAAGCCCTTTCGCTTGTTTCCCGGAAGAGTCTATTGCATGACAATAATATGATTATCCTAGCACACGGGTTTTCTGATCGATTGGCAGAAATTCTGAAATGTGTCACCATTTCTGACTTTGCCACTCGCTAGGTTTATAGTGAAATTATATACAAAATATAAAAGCAATGAAGATATGACATTGCTGAGAAGGTAAAACTTTGTCAAAAGAGGAGCTTATGCCATCACTTGCTTGAAGCTGTCTGGTCGGTTGACTGTTGCTCGTCGTTGGTTCTGAAAGCAATCACCATCGCGGTACATTTCCTGAAAAGCACAAATACTCTCGTGTCAAGCATTAAAAACTAGGGGCACTCTGAAACTTGGCAGTTGAGTGCGAACTGAAATGACTGCAGTACGAAACGATCGCGCCATAAGCAAGGCAAGGTCTATTGGACAACCATGACGCAGTCATGGTAGATTGGTAGAATATTTTACTTTTGGTAAAATTTTGTCAATTTTTGAAAAAATGTAGTAACAAGATTTTCTTCGAAAAATTTCGGTACACTATTCGAGATTACAACCTAGTCAACCTGCTTGCCTTGTCGAAGCCAGATAACACTAATTATTGTTTCGACGAACCTTTGAAATCACCATCATTCTACGACCAGCTAGCTCCCAACTTGAATTGCATGATGTAGCTCCGGTCGGTAGAGCATCGGACTGGTAAACCGAAGGCCCTCTGCACGCGGGCTAAAGGCCCTCGTGAGTTCGAATCCCTGCCGGGCCAAGTAGAGCGTTCTCTTCTTGCTGTATATTGTTACTAAAATTTTTTATCAAACCGGGTGCGGACGAAATTAATTTGGTAAAAAAATTCTCGACAATAACTGCTTGGAAAAATCTGGTCGTACTTAAACCAGGTCTTGTGTGATCGACATTGAATAAATCATTTATAGTGTTAGAAGCGGACATATACGTATATATATATATATATATTTCACCTGTTGTCTCGAATAAATGTTTGGGAGTTGATCTTGATGAGAGATTGACTTTTGACATCAATATTGAAGAAATATGCAAGAAGATCTGTTCAGGCATAGGAGCATTGAGGAGAATTAAACCATTCGTTCCGCAGACCTCTCTTGTTACATTATACAAATCATTAATTCAACCGTATTTTGATTATTGCTCTCCCCTGTGGGATACATGCGATAAAATATTAAAAGATAAATTGCAAATATTACAAAATCGTGCGGCTAGGGTTATCACTGGAGCAAGATATGATGATAGGATTAGATCAAGTGATCTTTTGGAAGGTTTAGGATGGGATAATCTACATGTTAGGCGGGCTAAGTTGAAGAGTATCCTAATATATAAAATCCTTAATGAAAATTGTTCGCCATGTTTAAGAGAAAGCCTTGTAAGACTTAGTGAACTTAATAGACGCCATAATTTACGAAATCAGGAAACGGATCTAGCACTTCCAAAACCAAAAACTAATTTTTTGAAGAGAAGCTTTAAATATAGCGCATCAATGCTGTGGAATAATCTTCCATTAGATGCAAAAAGAGCGACTTCGCTCAGTCAATTTAAGCGTAGTATTGCGGAACTGTCCTTTAAGAACCATGTTGACTTAATTATAGTTAACTCTCTTTATTTACTTTACTTGACTTTATTTTTCTCAATTTGTTGTTGGGGGGAGGTTGGGGGGTTTATATAATATTCCATATATTCTACTGTTTTATATATCACGCCCCTCCTGTAAATCAGCTTTTAGTTGTGCGAGGCTAGCGTGTTCTTGATTTTAAATAAAATTGATTGATGATGATGATGATACGCTTCGAAACTAAATATCTTTAGTATTATTTATTTTATTGGAAATTTTCAGTACCTTGAGATAGTATTATTTATTTTATTGGAAATTTTCAGTACCTTGAGCGGCTGGGGTTGCTGCCTGACGGCGAAGTTTCGGTCCCCACCAGTATTTCCAGACGAAAAACAGAACTATCAAGATTACAACCAGAATAGGAGCTGCATATTTGAGCCATTCTGCCTCCGAGGTATTCGATGTGTCAGTATCACACTTGTTAGTACAACTAAAACGAACAATTCATTCCGTGAATCAATTTCACTAACTGGTTTCTATATGGTCGTAACGGTCGTAAAGATTGAGTCACGATCTTTCTCATCAGCCGAAATACAACATTTTAGAATTGAAAATACGAGGAGTGGTTATAACTATATGAGAATACTTATCAGTTTATATGCGGTTTACAGGTATAAACTATTTAACAATTAGACAATGAGGCCGAGTTGTCTATGAGCGAATAGTCAACGAGGCGAAGCCGAGTTGACTATTTGCTCATAGACAACGAGGCCGAGTTGTCTAATTGTTTTAGTATAAACTTTAACATTAATTTACAACTACGCTGCAAACACAATACAAAAATACACAAAAAAACCCCATAAAACCATTAAAGGTAAACAAATATTTTAGTTTTTGTTCGCGTAAAAATGTTTTACAAAATTCAGTTCTAATTTTAAAATTTCATTGAGTTTATGTTATTTTGTCTATTTTCTTACCCTTAAAAATTGCCATTCCGGCCATATTTGTGTTGCTTTTTTCGGGGTTTTTTAGTACAGAATTGTTCAACAAGTCATCCAAAAATCATCAGACACTTCGGCAAAAGTGCAAAACGCGAATTTCCCGCCATTTTGAATTTTCTATTAGTAGGCTATCACTAATAGCCTACTAGTAGCGTAGCCAATCAGAAGGCACGATATGTGATAGCCTACTAGTAGGTTTATACTAATATAAACTGGCCGTTGAGAAAGATCGTGACTTTACGACCATATGGAAACCAGGCTTAATTACGATCAGTTAGAACACATGGTTTTGGGCGTCTACTGGAACAGTAGTCGCCGTATGCTGTCGCCAAGAAGTTCAGATATATGTATGCAGTGCACGGTTCGCTTCTCCTGCGAACAGGCTCTTTGGTTAGGTTAAAACCCGCGCGTTTACGAAAGTTTCCGAACTGTTTACGATAAATTGTTTTAACATTCATCATTACGCATTCTTTGTTTTTGATCCAGCAGACGCCATGTACGCTACAGCGTACCTATTTTTAGATTATGCTACTCTAATCTAAGCCAGACTATTAAAGGCACAGTTCAGCCTGTTGAACGATGGTTTTTAAGGCGCATTTCAGCCCTGTTAATTGAAAAAACTAACTAGGAAAATCAATTAAGCATAATTCAAAATCACCAATCTTAATGTTTTTAACATTTTAAAACATTCATATTGTTAAAAACATCGAGTTTACTGATTTTGAATTATGCTTAATTGATTTTCCTAGTTAGTTTTTTCAATTAACAGGGCTGAAATGTGCCTTAAAAACCATCGCTCAACAGGCTGTACTGTGCCTTTAAAGACCTATTAAATTATATATAATTCATGAAGAAATCACAAAAGAAATCATGAGCCATTGTGTATCTGATACAGAATCATGCTGATTCACATAAACCTGATTCACATAAACATTAAGTTCAATTTTTTAACCAAATATTATTAATTTATTTTAAATTGTTGAAGAATACGATAACGAATGTTCTCATGAATAAGACGTTTCACAAGCCATTTACAACATTCGCGGATATACAAACTCTCGCCTTCGGACATATAACTGCATGAAGATTATCGATACGCTTGCCGATCTGTTTTTCAAAGTGGAGACTTCTGCTGAGAAGGAAGCACTTTGAATATAGTCTGCACGTGAAAAAACGAAGGTTTTCAAAAACACTGACGTCTCGAGCGCAGTCATGCGTGGCGAACGTGCATCTACTTGTGTTGTTAAAAATGAATAAAATGACGGCAGTTGTTATAATTGAAGGCAAATGAAAGGAAATATTTTTTACTTACGTTCCATTCCTGCAACAGCTGCTATCGCATTCAAATGAACGGGAACACCGTAAGCCAACACAACTGTCGATGCAAAACAAAACCGACCTCCCACAACAGTCCTTGAAACAACGCTCCCTTGTGATGACATTTTCACATGATCTCTGTACTGTAGGTGGAATGACCACACATAAAACAACCATCATTAATGCTAAGCGAACCATTATTATATATGGTGGTAACTAGCTTGTTAACCATGCACAATATCCTTTGAAACTTTTCTTAAAAGTCGAAGCTCTTTCTATGAAACTTTTCAGTTACACCTGACTCAAACCCGGGTTCAAATGACAAACCTCGAACTAAATGCGATTATAACTGTGGTCAAGCGACTAGTCATTATTTATATCAGGTTCGTTCACAACTGACGTCACGAATAATTTCCCAGCCAGGTTGGTCTAGCTCTCACGAATCAAAACAAACAGCTAGCTATTCGCCCACGATTTATGAGATTGAGGCGGCCAATGTGAGAGTTTGTGACGTAACTATGTCAGAACTTCGGCAAGGGAAGTTTTTGACGTACGTCAACCGAGCCGTTTTTGATGACGAGTGATGGTGTCTTAATATACGGCTCAGTGTGTTGGCTAGTACATTCACAGTAAAGCCTTCTGACTTTGCTTTGTTGGTAAATTAAAGCGCCCTGGAGCAAACCAATCTTAATCAGACACTGCGAACCTGCACTGAAGCGGTCTCCCTCGACCTATTTTGCAAGTGACCGCTTAATACAGTTATACAAAACAATAAAAAATTATGAGGGCTGTGCGAATTTAGTACACATGACGCAAAAATCTCACAACTTGTCCACAAGATGTGTTCGCAACAGGTTTGTAGCAAGCTGGTCAACAAGTTGCAACAATGTTGTTATTTTATCAAGTTGCTACAAGGTTGTCACTCACAACTTGTTGACAAATTGTTGAATTACAGAAACAAGGTTGAACGTTGAAGGACGATAACAAAGGACGATAACAAACTACATATATATTTGAAGGACGATAACAAACTATATATATATATATATATATATATATATATATATATATATATATATATATATATATATATATATATATATATATATATATAGTTTGTTATCGTCCTTTGTTATCGTCCTTCAAATATATATATAGTTTGTTATCGTCCTTTGTTATCGTCCTTCAACGTTCAACCTTGTTTCTGTAATTCAACAAGTTGTGAGTGACAACCTTGTAGCAACTTGATAAAATAACAACATTGTTGCAACTTGTTGACCAGCTTGCTACAAACCTGTTGCGAACACATCTTGTATAGTATAATATATATAGTTAAAGTTTTGCCGTGAGATATTGAAGTTTTGCCCTGATAAGAAAGTTTTGCCGTGACACTTGTGGGTCATGTATGCATGCATTTATTTTATAGTTAAAATTATTTGTATTATTGGCGAAGCTGAATAAATAAAGAAAGAATGATAACAGAGTATAGCTGTAGGCAAAAACTGATTGTCAACGGTCCAACAACTTGTTATTATTATTAAATTATTAAAACTATATTTATTCACGCTTACCCCTTCAATAACAGCTGATTTCCAAAGGAGGCGTGAGAATATAAAAAAGAAAACTATTTATATACGTCATATCGCTGTCCGTGCAATGAGTCGTACGAAGTGATTATCTTTAATACTGCCTTTATTACTTTAATAAGCTATAGTTCGCTAATTTGAGATGTTCTGACTTCCTTTTATACAATTTTTACTGCAGTATTTATGTAAATTAACAACATTTAATGGGCCGCCTAATATGTTCTCACGGTAAAAACTTTAATTTCTCACGGCAAAACTTGTATAAGTGCTTCTACTTTCGAAAGCTAAAATTTCCTTTCTTTCTCTTTATTTTGACTGGCAAAATTTCCTTCAAATGGTTAATCAAATTGGCAGAATATTTAACTGAGTGTTCAATTTCATGATTCTAAACCCGTACCAGGGCAGTGGCGGCGGATCAGTTTTTATTTTGTGGGGGCTAACTTCGATAAGTTGTCCAACACAATTTTCCCCCCGGAAATGTTGGCGGGGGGAGCAAAAAATTTCCGTACGTAACATATTTCCTACTTGATATTTTTAATGCGCGTACCCATTTTCTTTCATCTTTCCTGAATTTTTTCTCTATATTTTCCCAATTTTTATATACAGTATAAGGGGGCGGGGGGGGGGCTTTTATTTTTGGGACTATCCCGTACCGATAACCACAACGTCATTCAGGGGGAGAAAGATGAGGACTATCCGTGTATATAACTGTATATCAATACGGAAAAAAGTTTTATATTTGTTTATAATATAGCACAAAGAAACATAAAGAAAGAAATTTTCCGACTTTCCATGTTAACATTGAGTTATATCAACACGGCTTTTAGCCAATCAGCGTTCAGAATTTACAAATGCTATATTATAATGTATATTAGGTGCATGGTGTACGCATATAATGCGTGTGCTGTTTTGTGTCTTTTGTATGTCAATTCATTGGAACTGATATCGTAATTGAAGTATGTACTGTATCAATGCAACGTTATTACTTGGTAAAAGATAGGTGTGATTTGATGATGCACATTTATCACAGGGTCTGATTAGACCATGGTGCGATATTGCAAATTAGGGATTGGTAATAAGACCTGAACAGTCGCTTGTGGTTTTGTGTTGTGTAATTTCCCTGTATCTAATTTAGCAAATGGTTTTCTTAAATCTTCACACGGTATGGAGACCATAAGCAATAACCCATCATTCCTTGCGCGCTCAGAGTTTAAGGTTCAAGTTTTTGTAAGGACAACCTTAATTGAATTAGCTGTATAATTATCTACAAAATCATCCACCCACAAAAATCATTCCACCATATTATATTTATAAAGCATGTAAAAAATTGTCAGTCTTAAAACTGTTAGTACTTAGTAGTAGACAAAATGATGCGAACCGATTATTCAAATCGGTGTATTATGAATTATTATACAAAGACAAAGTGTTAAAATGATGATGTTGAAATATTCCTGCCATATAAGGGAAACTACATTTATTATGCCGAGGGGGGGATGAAGATATTAAGGGGGAGGGGGGCACCGAAATATTTTCTGGTATTAAAGGGAGGGGCTCTGAAAGTTCTCGATATACTGAAGGAAGGGGGGGGGGACTTTTCAACGTTTTGGTCCAGCAGGGGCCTGGAGTGTTCGCTCCCACCATAGTTAATAGAATAGATGGTTTGGAAACTCATTAGAATAACAACATAACTCATTACCCATGTTAGTGAATAACATTCATAGATCTGGTCTTTTACCTTGACGTGAGACGTATTGTATTTTTGCCCCACTAACCAATAGCAATGTTTTAGGAAAGTTGCCTATCTACGACTCAAACAATATGATAAATTGAAAATTGCGGTGAAAGAATATATTTATGAATAAATGTTGACTAACATAGATAATGAGTTATAATGCTATTCTAATGATTTCCAAACTGTCTATACTATATTAATTAACTGACATTGGGGGAGCTCCATATGGAATACGTAAAAGAAGGCTGCAACACGCCTGTCAAAAACGCATGCAAAAGCACCAATATGTTTCAACTTTTGAAATTTTCATTCTGTTTCTACCAAATTTTCCATGAATATAGAACATATCGTTCTTACAAATCGGTTTTTTTTTGTTTTTGGAATTGCTAATTTTGGCGGGTAAATTATGTCACAAACGTGGCGCCAAAAAAATAAAATAAGCTATTGGTGATTTTACTGAATCCATTTGTAGAGTGGACCAAGGGTACTTTAATTAATTAAACTGAAATCTGTTTCTAAATACAACCATTTTATGGGAAGATATAGCGATACAAGTGTCGAAAAATCGGCCATATTGTTACTAAAAATAGAACAAAATGGCGGATTTTTAGAAAATTAAGTCATTATATCTTCGCAAGGAATGGTTGTCAGGGACGTAGCAACTGGGGGTTGTGGGAGGAGGGTGTAAGGTTCCCCCTACTGTGAAATTCAGGCAAAAATCATGTAAAATTCAAGTTTAAATTTTGATATTTTCAGGTAAAATTTGTGTGATAAAGTAATTATTTTTGCGAAATGATAACCATTTTTGTAAAATACAGTCCATTTACATGCAATTTGTTTGCGAGTTTGTTTTAGAAAACGCCGGAAATTCAGTCCTAGAGCTTCAAAAATGTAAAAATTTTCTGGCGGAGGACCCCCAGACCCCCCTTTTCTCCCAAAACTTAGTATGAGAGTGCCAATCAATCACAAATTATTATTATTACACCTATAATTGTCCGACATCCCCCCTCCAAACGTCAGATGCTTTGCTACGTCCCTGATGGTTGTATTTGAAACCGATGTCAGTTTAAGATATCCTTAGTCTGCTCTTCCAAAAACAAAAAAAGCATGCGATTTGTAATAATGATATGTTCTGTGTTCATGGGATATTTAGTACAAACGGGATAAAAAGTAAAGAAATTGGAGCATACTGGCGATTTTGACAGGCATGCAAAGACATTTGCAACAGATGCCAGGTGATATGTTGGCAATTTCATTCGATTCTGAAAGCTGGGGAGGGGCATTGGAAATTTTAAAAACTTGAAGGGGGGGGGCTTCGAAAATTTTCCAATAACCTCAACAGGGGCCCTGAAAAAAATGTGCGTTTTTCAAGACATCTTCATCCCCCCCCCTCGGCGTAATAAATGTACTTTCCCTAAGTATTCAAGGCTTGTAAAATGGAGGAGGGTGTGCCATATTGCATGGAGCCGTCTGGGTTTGCAGCTCGGTAGGCTGTTGATGTCTGTAGGCGATCACCGTTGCGCTTACGTTTGCTGAAAGTCACAAATAAATCTAGTGTGAATTGACCATTGAGCTCCAATATACTGGAGCGAAAACTCGAGCAGATACCTTATTATAGGAAATTAACGATGCACTTTATTAACGCGACATAAATTAACGTGTCATCTAATTAACGCGAATTGCATTCAAGTGCTTCTAAAACTGATTAAATTAACGCGAATATGACAGTTTATGGTTAACAAGTTAATTTAACTAACGCGAATTGAAGAATATAAACACAACAGCAAAAGTTTAATATTATGTACTACCAATTACTCTTGTTGAGTCATGTTTTAAAGTATTATCAGGTTGCTTAGTCACAGACAATGTTGACAATTTATTTAGAGATCAAGTTTCTTATATTACAGCAACATCGCGAACTATGATCAAACTAAACGCCTTTAGCTTTTCTAAGCAGGCTTTGATATGAATTTAAAAGATGATAGACGCAGTTAAGGATTATTTAACAGCGAAAAGATTTGGTAATGTCGCCTACCTATGTGTAATTGTTCATTTCCTTTGTGGTTTGGCATTAGGTGCTTTTACCACATTTTTGAGGATAACCGAGAACGCGGGCAAATTTTTTTGTTCAGTTGATGCTAAGAGTACGGCCACGTACAAGAAACAGGTCGATCAGGTATGTTTTGCAAGATATGATCAGGCGTATAATTCCCCTCTGCCTTTGTGCGGATTTGTTCCACTGAGTATTGGAGTCGCAGTTCTTGTCAGTGTTATTTACTCACTGATAGTGAGCACCCGCGTCGACGAAATAGAGTCAATACACAAACGACAAACTGATGGCGAAACCGAGAATCGTGGACAGAACAGGAAAACGGTATATGTTTTTTATTCATATTTTGTCCACCTTGTTCTTCGTGGGCTATTTGTGATCGCTTTAACTGTTTTGCAACACACATATTTCTATCCAAATGGGTTCGATTTCAAATTCAACTGTAATTTACCCCCAACGGATCAAGTATCATCCAACATAAATACACCAAAGAATGCGAGTCGTAATTTGAGTGGTACATTAGTAACATGTGAGAATGCGACAGCGTCAGAAAAATGGGTATCGGGTATATTTGTGTCTGTAATAAACAGTATTGTTGCCGCACTTATACTTGGGGAAGTGATTTATCTTTTGCCACGTTTACCAATCCTCAACCGTCATTCTGGAGTTGGCTGTAGCCGTGATTCTAAATTTGTTATTGAATATTTTCTTGGCAAGCAATATCATTTAGTTGGTGAAAGTGAACCTTTAACAGGTATCGAAGGGAACCCTACGTACTGTAGCACTCAGGATTGTATCGACGTTTACAAGAAACAAGTTTTGAATCGTTCTCGTGATCCTGGCATAATTTATGGACCAAACGCTAATATAGATGAATTGTATATTGACGTTGTTATCCATACTGGACGAGCTCAGCATAATTTTCCCAAAGAAATGAAAAGACACGAAATCTACGACGTTTATATGAAAGTTCCCTCAAAATCCATACATTTAGAAAAGATAAGAGATTTATTTTATCCCAATGAAGATACGAAGGGAGAATTTCCCCGTAGCATTCTGGCGATTGGAAGACCTGGGATTGGTAAAACTGTCTTGACCGAAAAAATTCTGCGTGACTGGGCTAATGTAATTGATGAATATTATTCCGACAAGATTGTCTTCTTTTTGAAATTCAGATGGTTCAACGAGAATATTAACAAATTAACAAATATATCCCTTAAAACATTTCTTCAGTTTGGGACGGGACTGAGTGAAGAAAATTTCGAAAGTATTTACGAAGAAATTGCAAAAGAGCCATGCAAAGCCATTCTTATTTTTGATGGTTTAGATGAATATCACAGCGACCCCATAAGTTGCTTAGACCAATCTCGCATCATTCCAAACGATCCTAATACTGGCACGTCAGCAATCAATTTATTCATTAAACTAGTTTTGGGCGACTTGTTGAAAGGAGCAACGGTTCTAGTAACGAGCAGACCGACTGCAGATGATTTTTACTCGAGACTTGATTTTGATCGAAACGTGGAGATTATTGGTTTCACTCGCGATAAAATTGAAGAGTATGTCAGCCGATTTTGTGACAATAATAATACGAGCGACGTCAAAACGAAGATATGGAACCACATAAAATCCTCATCAGAACTGTTAAACTTATGTTACATTCCAGTCAACTGCTTTATAGTGTGTGTTACCCTCTCTGGGTGTCTTAGTGACCCAAGAAATGAAACTGGTGCTCTTCCAACAACACTGACAGAACTTTACCAGACAGCCATTGATCATTTTGAGAAACATCATCACAGAAATGCAGACAGAAACCCTACAGCACATGAAGCGTTAAAGCAACTTCAACGATTAGCATTCCTTGCTATGGAAAGCGGGCAACTGGTTTTTAATCAAACCTTATTTAATGAGAAAATGAAAAAATCAGGTTTATTGAACAGTTTATCCAATCCTATTTTCCCACTACAAACACAATTTTGTTTTATCCACTTAACCATACAAGAATTTCTTGCTGCAAAACACGTGTCTGAAACATTCACTCCACCCGAAATAAAGAAGTTCATTTCCGACCATGTTAAAAGTGGTAAATGGCATTTAGTTCTTCAGTTCATTGCAGGACTTTTGGGCAAGAAAATCAAGAATTTTGATAAGGAATACAAGGATTGTGTTTTCGCGTTTGCAGAAAGCTTCAAAGTTACTAATGGTAAAATTGTAGTTAAATACCATGAAGTGTTTACAATGAAGTGTTTAAGAGAAGCGGATAATGAAGAGATTACTAAAGAAGTTTGCGAAACAATTGCTATAAACAATTCGGTAGAACTATACACTCATGAGTCATCTTATAATCTTTCTCCAAGTGACTGGGCAGCAGTGACTTTCGTTTTCAAACACATGAAAGAATTGGCAAATTTGACATTGTTAGTATTTGCCGCAGATTGTCTTCCGGAGATTCTAAGATTGCTACGAAAGACATGCCTAAATAAACTAGAAATGGTTTCGGGAGCACATGGCGCTGTTACAGACGAAGTAGACCAAGTATTTAGCGCATTAACGGAATTAAACTGCACGTTCGACCACGAACACACTAAGCTGACTACGTTAGCACTTTATGATTTTGAATTGACCGAAGCAGTTTTACCGATCATGTGCAATTTTTTTGAAAACGGACATGCGAGCCAACTTGAGTACTTATCTCTACTGAATATTAAGGGGATTCAGTCACATGAAATTTCGAAACTTTGTGAAATCCTTAACAATGAACATTGTCCAAATCTTGCATATTTGTCTCTTGAAGAAAATTCAATAGCTGATAAGGGTGCAAAGGTGTTGTGGGATACTCTGACGAAAGGGCTTCGTAATCTTAAAAGATTGAAGGTCAAGCAATATGAGTTCACAGTTCGATGTATTCCTGCGCTAGTGAAGACACTGCAAGATGAACGTTGTCAACTGACTGTTCTATCACTGGCGAACAATGCCATTGGTGATGAAAGTATAGGTATGTTGTTTGAAGATGCCCTGACAAATCAGCGTTGTAAGCTTACTGTGTTGAACCTTGAACAGTGTGCGTTAACGGATCCATGCATACCCAGTTTGTGTAAGGCACTGCAAGATGAACATTGTAAGCTAACTCTATTGTTGCTTACGTCAAATAATTTCACTGCAAACGGCACGAAGTTGCTTCGTGATATAAATAATTATAAAAGTTGTAAAGCTAGGGGTTTACGAATTGACTTCCACCGAACTGCTGGATAAAATAGCAGAACACTAAATTGATGTCTTATGAGTGAATTAGAAATTATATCTGATCTTAACGATTTTGTAAATACACTATATACGGATTACGGCTTTGAATTTGTAAAATAAACGCTGTTTCATTAATAATTGTAGATTAAGTTCTTTGTAAGTTTGCATGGCGATAAAACAAATAATAGTTTTGTTTGTGGAAACACCACATAAATTTATTACTGCAAAGTTTTCGATCCGTAAGCCCGGATCTTCATCAGTGCTAATTACAGCTAATAATATGTAAATATTATATTATTATTAGCACTGATGAAGATCATATTATTAACACTGATGAAGATCCGAGCTTACGGATCGAAAGCTTTGCAGTAATAAATTTACGTAGTGTTTCCAGAAACAAAACTATTGATTGTAGATTACCTTCGCGTTTCTGCGATGTTGCCAATCTATACTAGTCACTAGTGTGATTAAAATCTTAAAGTCCAGGATCAAACGAGGATGGGAGTTGGCAAGCGAGAGTTTGCATGTGAGTTTTCTCAACTTTCGTGTCCCGATCCGAACGAGAACAAAAGTTGCATGAGAGTTGATGAGAGTTGACTGGATATTACTGCGCGCGTAGCAAAAACTCTCGTCAAGTTTCATCAAACTTTGAACGAGCTCAAAGTTAATGAAAGTCGATGAGAGTTGGCGATGAAACACGAACGAGAATTGCAACTCTCATCAACTCTCATTCTTGTTTGAGCGAGGTTTACTGTAATACTACCAATTGTCGTGAAAACAGCTCCCGTAAGGATTTCCTTGTTAAAGTTATTTTTCCTTTTTGTGTTGACGACTAGACTTCAAAATTGTCGAAAAAGGATTGGGTTCAAAATTCAGCGGGGTTGAGAGATAAAAAATTTTGAACTGTATTTTTAGTGTATTTATATATCATGGTTAGTCAACTTAAGTAAATGGAATTAAAAACATACAAATAGTAACTCTAATGTGGAAATCGCACGCAAGCTGTTTTGATGACATTTTATACCACGCTATTTAAGCTAGCCATATGGCTATTGAAGTTCGAATCACTCCTATACCCTTCCTATCTGCATCTAGGCTCGCCAATCTCCCTGTATATCAAAATGTCGAATTACTGAATTTGACTTCCATGATTTTTTGATATAGTTTGACATTTAGTAAACGCAAGAATTAAAAAAGTAGCACGCATATTGTACTAGGAATCTAGGATTACGCCTCGTACCACACTATGCAAAAGTTCATTTAATTATTGATGCATATAATAGTATTAAAACAAAATGAATGCTAATCTGATAATTGAGTGTTTTAAAATGATGACATTTAAAGGTGATCTACAGTCCGTATGTAAACAAAGCCTTTGTTTACATTTTTGTGTCCAAAATATTGAGCTTTATTCGACAACTATTTATATTTTCAAGCTTCTAGAGTATAATAAATGATCAAGAAACAACAATCAGGCTTTTAAAGAACTCAAAACATAGTTAAACTGTTTGTATCATAAAATAAAATAAATAAATGCTAATCCATAGTTAACTATGGCTAATCAAAATCCCTGGGGTGGAGATGCAATTAATGATCAAATACCCCACATATGCCCAACCCCCCCCCCCCTCCTTTGGGAGTTAACATTGATAGGTGCATTTTATGCAGGTTATTTTTGTATTCTCATATAATGTACCTTAATTAAAGTATCAGCAGCATGTTATTGCACGGGACCATTTATCAATATTATTGTATATAAATAGACATATTTTTGTTTTATTGTTGCATTAATTTTAATGAAAATTTACTCACAAAGTTGGTCAAGTGAATGTATAAACTATTAATTTGTTCATTTAGTACAGCACATGTTACAATTATGTACTTAATTGCATGAGTGTGCATGACAGACATTGTTTTAATTGCACCCACTTGTGATTAACCTAGTTTTTGTTTAATTTAAAAATGCTGAAAAAAAATCTAAAAAGTTAGCCAATTGAAATAACAGCATTTCTATAACTTGCTAAACCTAGTCAGTTGCTATTATATCACAAACATCTGTCAACGTACACTCATGCTCTTCCTTACCACTCGAGTCTCCCACTCACCACGTCGCTTTATGAAATTTTTGGAAAAAATCCTATTTTAAAAAACTCAACCCTATACTTGATATGCTGAACATAGACCTCTAAGATATCTCCTGCGGCAATTAGTGGGTGCAAATACTCGCATAGTTCAGAAGCAATATAACCAACATGTGTCCATCCTGTTCCATAGTCTAGATCAATTGCACTTGAGTCCGTTGGATTCAATTGCTCTGGCCAATGAAGAGCAAGGTATGCCTGTTCCAAAATTATGTTGGTAGTTTTTCTCATGAGCAGCACCGATGCACTTGAAATCTTGAATGGTACAGCATGGGTGATTTTGTCCTCGTCACTTTCATCCTCATCACTTAACTGGTCACCACTTTCTGCCCTATCACCTTCATTACAACTTTCTACCCCATCACCTTCATTACCTGACCAGGTTCAAGCACAGGCGGCCCAATCTCGCAAGGGTCAGTATAGATTTTATAGATTTTATACCATAGAAGCTTTATACAGTATAAATTTATATTATATTATATTATATTAATTGTATATTATAGTAAAAATATGTCGTAAAATATAAATTTTAAAATGAAATTTACTTGCCTATTTGCTAGTGTGTGTTCTCCTTTTATTCCTCCTTTGTTGGACTAATATTTTCCGAGACTTTGTACTCCATGTTACTAGTATACATGAAACATGATAAAGGCTAACCATTCCCGATCGTCGATACGACGGCACGGCACTTCGAATCGAAAATTCTCACACTCAAATCGCTTTATTCTCCAAAAAAATTCGCCAGAATGTACAACAAATGCCGTTCTTCGAAAATACGGAGGTACTTCGGCGAGATGTACAAGTTTTGGACCATATTTTAACAATGGAAATCAAAACCCCTTTTATATTGAACTTGCCCAGGCCGAAAATTACTACGGCGAACGTCTGCGCAACCAGGCCTCCTTTACCGTTGGATTTACAGGGGGGGAAGCAGATATTTCCGGTAACAGCCAGCCAATCGCGGCCGCGATAGCGACTGTTTACATTATTTGAAATTTGATATTCAAAATAAAAACTCCTTCGATCGGATACTGTATAAAACTCGAGATGTTGTCGAAGAAACGAAAACTAAACGACGGAGATTGAAGAAATTTAAAGAAGAAGTAATATACAGCGGCTCTTTGTTGGAAAGCATGGTAGAATATGATACTTTAATTCGAAATATTATCGTGAATATATTAGTTGCATCCTCCCCCCTGTAAATCCAACGGTAAAGGAGGCCTGGTTGCGCAGACGTTCGCCGTAGTAATTTTCGGCCTGGGCAAGTTCAATATAAAATGGGTTTTGATTTCCATTGTTAAAATATGGTCCAAAACTTGTACATCTCGCCGAAGTACCTCCGTATTTTCGAAGAACGGCATTTGTTGTACATGCTGGCGAATTTTTTTGGAGAATAAAGCGATTTGAGTGTGAAAATTTTCGATTCGAAGTGCCGTGCCGTCGTATCGACGATCGGGAATAGTTAGCCTTTATCATGTTTCATGTATACTAGTAACATGGAGTACAAAGTCTCGGAAAATATTAGTCCAACAAAGGAGGAATAAAAGGAGAACACACACTAGCAAATAGGCAAGTAAATTTCATTTTAAAATTTATATTTTACGACATATTTTTACTATAATATACAATTAATATAATATAATATAAATTTATACTGTATAAAGCTTCTATGGTATAAAATCTATACTGACCCTTGCGAGATTGGGCCGCCTGTGGTTCAAGACCAGCCAACCACTCAAATAGATCTCTTTCTACAAAATCATAACAAGAAAATTTTTATTTTATTATTTTATACATACACTGTAATCTCTAAAATTAGCAATCTAATGCAAAAGTATGTCACTATTCACAGTAATATTAGAACAATGTTCACACAAGTATGGCAATATTATTTACAGATGAAAATTGAAAAATATATAACTACTGTATGCACATATATGTAAAAATCTATCCACAACTAGATACAAACAGGCATCATACTTCAGCAAAAATTTATTAAACAATTTGTTTAACTCAAAACATGTACATAATTATGTATCACAGTGACACAGTACATAGACACACACAATAGGGTCAAACTATAGGCAATAAACACAAATATTACGCTATAATTTTGTACAGTGTATTTATGAAATTACAGTACAGTACAGTACAGACAGTGCAAGAATAAAAACAACAAAGCTGAAATTTGACTAAATAACAAGATAACTGTAATGCATTGTAGTATACCAACCTTATTAAATACTGCGCTTGTTTTTACGTTGATGATACACGGAGATTTAATAACGCCATCCAACTTTAATTAGAAAGAAGAGCCTTGCTATTGGGAATATTTATATAAACAAAATTCCTTCGCTCAGACGGATTATTTATAAATTAAACTAAAATAACAACACGTCCCATGCAATTTAAAAAAAAGGTAAACCTGCTATAGTAAAACACAAGTCATAATGAGGATCGCAACAATACAGCAATATGCTGTTTTCACAGAGTATCTGACACTCTTGTCGTTCGAAAGCTTCCATATTTGTTTAGTCAGAGAGATGTTCTCTCCTCGATAGGGATGGGCGATACCAGCTTTTTCATTCGATACGATATTTCCTCGATATTTGCCGATTTTTTTCGATATCGATACCGATATCGATATTTTCCCAACTCGAACAACCATCACAACAAAAAGACTATTTTCAATCATTAACAACGGCAACAACACTAACAATATAAACATTGAATAATATATGTCAGTGATTGCAACCAGCATGACCAGAAACTCCGATCCTGCCCGTGGACCATTATAGCGCCATAGAAAATGAACTACTTTTATAGTATTTACGCCTACTAGTATTTAGGCTTGGTGATCGCTAGATAGTATACTTCAAAATAAGGTTTCCATTTTTATAACGTAGAAAAAACTATCCTAACGCAAAACTAAACCCTAACCCTAATACTAACCCTAACCCTAACCTAACCCTAACCTAAACCCTAACCTAACCCTAACTTATTTTAATTATTTTAAAAATTGATATAAAAACGGAAACCTTATTTTGAAGTATACTATCTAGCAATTGCCCCTTGGGTGGCTACGAGTGAGGCGGCATGTAATGGATATGTAACGGTATGTAAGGGTATCTGAGGGTATGTAAGGGTATGTAATGTACAAGCATATAATTTTGCCTATATATACTACTGTAATAAAACAAGACGCAAACGAAACGGCTCAAAAAACGTTTACTTCGTAAGATAGTCTTACATGTATGAACAATGCCGAATTTAAGCTACATATCAGTATTTCTCAGAAAAATTCCCTCTGAAAAATATTATCGGTTCCAAGTTCCGGACTCGGTTCCTGTATTGTTATATCCCTGTATAATTTGAGACACAGGTCACAGGTCATATTTATAAACTCGTCGATTTCAAGGTTTTTTCCGCTACGAAATCATGTGAAATGCCTTTCCTCTGACAGACATTGAAATGCGTCAAGTTGCAAGGAACTTTTTCGCCTTCCATGTACGCACTAACTACAAAATATGGTTTTAATGACAAACCACTCTGACACATAGGTAACAGAACACCACATCTGTGTCTGTGAAATGTCAACAGCATCAAAAAATAATACATATTGACGCATGCTCCAGGTATTTAGAGTTTAGAGAAATTGGTGACTACAAATTTTTTTTGCCACTATTAAATTTGATACAAATTGTCACAAATTTCATTTTGGTATTGCAATTTGGTGTATGCCGTATATATCACTTCCATGGACACACGAGTGAATATGAGAAATAGCCAGGATCTTGTTGAGTCATGTTTTAAACTATTATTTATCAGGTTGCTTAGTCACAGACAATGTTGACATTTATTTAGAGATCAAGTTTCTTATATTACAGCAACGTCGCAAACTATGATAGAACTAAACGCCTTATAGCTTCCCTA
This sequence comes from Paramuricea clavata, assembly GCA_902702795.2. Classification (NCBI taxonomy): domain Eukaryota; kingdom Metazoa; phylum Cnidaria; class Anthozoa; order Malacalcyonacea; family Plexauridae; genus Paramuricea; species Paramuricea clavata. The sequence continues at coordinate 16,054 of CACRXK020002537.1, read as the reverse complement.
AACAGGCTTTGATATGAATTTAAAAGATGATAGACGCAGTTAAGGATTATTTAGCCCCGAAAAGATTTGGTACTATCGCCTATATATGTGTAATTGTTCATTTCCTTTGTGGATTGGTATTTGCTGGTGTTACCGCAGCTTTGAGGGCAAGCGAGAACGGGAAATTTTCTTGCTCTGTTGATGGTAAAAGTACGGCCACGTACAAGCAACAGGCATGTTTTGCAAGATATGATCAAGCTTATAATTCCCCTCTGCCTTTGTACGGCTTTGTTTTACTGAGTATTGGATTGTCAGTTCTTGTCAGTGTTATTTATTCACTGTTAGTATGGAAGCGTGTCGACGAAATAGAGTCAAGCTATGAACGACAAACTGATGGCAAAGCCGAGCATCGTAGACAAAACGTGAAAATTTTTTATGTTTTTTATCGGTATTTCATCCACCTCATTGTGCGTTCGTTAATTGGGATTATTTTTACTGTTGTACAACATACATATTTCTATCCCAATGGTTTCGATTTGAAATTCAGCTGCAATTTACTACCAGCGGAAGTAACATCCAACATCAATACACCAAAGAATGCGAGTCGTAATTTGAACAGTACATCGGTAAATTGTGAGAATGCGACAGCGTCAGAGAAATGGTTATGGGGCATAATTGTATCTGTAATAAACATTATTGTTGCCTTAATTATATCTGTGGAAGTGATTTATCTTTTGCCACGTTTACCTGTGTTCAACAGTTGTTCTTGGGTTGGCTGGAGCGGTGATTTTGAATTTGTTATTGAATATCTTCTTGACAAATCATACAACGTACCTGGTGAGAGTGCACCTTTAACAAGCGTCAAGAACAACCGTCTACGCTGTCGCACTCAAACTTATCGCATTCCGGACTCTGTCGCTCAAGCGTGTGGCGCTGTGAACGATACCATTCCGGACTTTAGGAATCAGGACACTCTCGACTCCATCGCTCAAGAATGTACCACTATCGACCATGACATCCAGGACTCTGGGACTGAGGATTGTATCGACGTTTACAGGGAACAAGTTTTGAATCGTTCTCGTGATCCTGGCATAATTTATGGACCTAACGCTAATATAGATGATTTGTATATTGACGTTGTTATCCATACTGAACGAGCTCAGCATAAATTTTCTAAACAAATGAAAAGACACGAGATCTACGATGTTTACATGGAAGTTCCTTACACCTCAATATGTTTAGAAAGGATTGATGAATTATTTTATCCAAACAGAGATACAAAGGGAGAATTTCCTCGTAGCATTCTAGCGATTGGAAGACCTGGGATTGGTAAATCTGTCTTGACCGAAAAAATTCTCCATGATTGGGCTAATGGAGTTGATAAATATTATTCCGACAAGATTGTCTTCTCTTTTAAATTCAGATGGTTCAACGAGAATATTAACCACTTAACAAATATATCCCTAAAGACATTTCTTCGGTTTGGCACGAGACTGAGTGAAGAAAAGTTCGAAAGTATTTACAAAGAAATTGCAAAAGAGCCACAAAAAGCCATTTTCATTTTTGATGGTTTAGATGAATATCACAGCGACCCCATAAGTTGCTTAGACCAATCTCGCATCATTCCAAACGATCGTAATACTGGCACGTCAGCAATAAATTTATTCATTAAACTAGTTTTGGGCGATTTGTTGAAAGGAGCAACGGTTGTAGTAACGAGCAGACCGACTGCAGGTGATTTTTACTCGAGACTTCATTTTGATCGAAATGTGGAGATTATTGGTTTCACTTGCGATAAAATTGAAGAATATGTCAGCCGATTTTGTGATAATAATAACACGAGCGACCATATCAAAACGAAGATATGGAAGCACATAAAATCCTCGTCAGAACTGTTAAACTTATGTTACATTCCAGTCAACTGCTTTATAGTGTGTGTTACCCTCTCTGGATGTCTTAATGACCCAAGAAATGAAACTGGTGTTCTTCCAACAACATTGACAGAACTTTACCAGACAGCCATTGATCATTTGGAGAAACATCATCACAGAAATGCAGGCAGAAACTCTACGGCACATGAAGCGTTAAAGCAACTTCAACGATTAGCATTCCTTGGTATGGAAAGCGGGCAACTGGTTTTTAATCAAACATTATTTGATGAAGAAATGAGAAAATCAGGTTTATTGAACAGTTTATCCAACCCTATTTTCCCACTACAAACACAATTTTGTTTTATCCACTTAACCATACAAGAATTTCTTGCTGCAAAACACGTGACTGAAACACTCGCTCCAGCCGAAATAAAGAAGTTTATTTCCGACCATGTTGGAAGTGGTCAATGGCATTTAGTTCTTCAGTTCATTGCAGGACTTTTGGGCAAGAAAATCAAGAATTTTGATAGGGAATACAAGGATTGTGTATTCGCGTTTGCAGAACGCTTTGGAGTAAAAAATGGTCAAATTACAGTTAAATACCATGAAGTGTTTATAATGAAGTGTTTAAGGGAAGTGGACGATGAAGAAATTACTAAAGAAGTTTGCGAAGCAACTGCTATAAACGATTTGGTAGAACTACACACTCATCAAACAATTTATAATCTTTCTCCAAGTGATTGGGCGGCAGTGACTTTCGTTTGCAAACACATGAAAAAATTGGCAAATTTGACATTGTTGGAAATTGCGGCAGGTTGTCTTCTGGGATTGTTACGAAAAAGATGCCTAAATAAACTAGATATGCGTGCGCAAGCACGTGGCACTGTTGCAGACGAAGTAGACCAAGTATTTAGCGCATTAATGGAATCAAACTGCACATTGGACCACAAACACACTAAGCTGACTTCGTTATCACTTGCTGGTTTTCGCATTACCGAAGCAGGTTTACCAATCATTTGCAATTTTTTTGAAAATGGGCATGCGAGCCAACTTGAGCAGTTAACTTTAAGTTCAAATCATAATAGAATTTATTCACATGATATTTCGAAACTTTGTGAAGTCCTGAACAATGGACATTGTCCAAATCTTACACATTTGAATTTTCGAAATAATTCAATACGTGATGAGGGTGCAATGGTGTTGTGTGATTCTCTGACGAAAGGGCTTCGTAAACTTAATAAATTGGATGTAAGTGTATGCGAGTTAACAGATCAATGTATTCCCACGCTAGTGGAGGCACTGCAAGATGAACGTTGTCAACTGACTGATCTATCACTGGGGAACAATACAATAGATGATAAAGGTGCATGTATGTTGTATGAAGATGCCTTGACAAACGAGCATTGTAAGCTTTCGGTGTTGAATCTTGGAAAGTGTTTGTTAACGGATCAGTGCATACCCAGTTTGTGTAAGGCACTGCGAGATGAACATTGTAAGCTAACAGAATTGTGGCTTCCGTCAAATACATTTACTGCAAACGGCAGGAAGTTGCTTAGTGATATAAAAGATGTTGAAAGTTGTAAAGCTAGGGATTTACGAATTGTTGAGTACAATGGAAATTATATCTGTTCTTAACATTTTTGTTAATATACTGTACGGCTTTAAATTTGTAAAATAAACGCTGTTTCATTGATAACTGTAGATTATCTTCGCGTTTCTGGGATGTTGCCAATCTATACTGGTGTGATTAAAGTCCCTGATCTAACGAGGATGTGAGTTGGCAAGCGAGAATTTGCATGCGAGTTTTCTCAACTCTCGCGCCCCGATAGGAACGAGAACAAAAGTTGCATGAGAGTTGATGAGAGTTGAGTGGATATTACCGCTCGCGTAGCAAAAACTCTCCTCAAAATTTGAACGAGCTCAAAGTTGATGAAAGTGCATGAGAGTGGATGAGAGTTGGCGATGAAACACGAGCGAGAATTGCAACTCTCATCAACTCTCATTCTTGTTTGACTGAGGCTTATTGTAATAGTACCAAGTGTCTTGAAAACACCTCCCGTAGGATTTCCTTGTTAAAGTTATTTTTCGTTTTCGAGTTGACGATTAGACTTCAAAACTGTCGAAAAATGATTGGGTTAAAAATCAGGGGATTGAGAGCTCAAAAATTTTGAAGGGTATTTTCAGTGTATTTATCATGGTTATGGAATTAAAAACATACAAATAGTAACTCCAATATGGAAATCTCATGCATGAAACCTGTTTTGATGACATTTTCTACCACACTATTTAAGCTAGCCATATGGTTATTGAAGTTCGAGTCATTCCTATACCCTTCCTATCTGCATCTAGGCTCGTCAATCTCGCTGTATATCAAAATGTCAAACTGAATTTGACTTCCATCATTTTTTGATAGTTTGACATTTAGTAAACGCAAGAATTATAAAAAATAGCACGCGTATCGTATTAGGAATCCAGGATTACGCCAACCTCGTTACCAAACTCTTCTAGGGAAGTGGTATACATGGTATACATAATAATGTTTGAATAATAATTGAAATAAATATAACTGGAACGATACCTCCAAGCGGAAGTTTGAAGCCGAACTTGAAAGCCAGTCCCAGTCTTTTCACGCATGGGAAGAGCGCGGTGAATCCGTCTACAATGATATGTATTTTTGAAAACCGCGGCTTAAAATTTACAAACAAGCTTTTTAACAGCATTCAAAGCTTTCTATTAATGCATTTATGGAGGTAAAACGTTCTATTAGACTTTACTTTTAGTTTTGGGGGTCAGATTTGGCTTCAATACAGTGAAAGATCGATAGGCAGTTTTATCTGAAGGTAGCGTTCCAGTTAATATATGCTATATATTCAATGCTATAAAGCGATACAACTGAAGTATATATCAGCTTAGCGCAATTTTTTATTAGCGTTTGTGTCAAATTTGTGTCTTGTGCGAATTAGCCATTCCGAAGTTGATGAGAGAACTGGAGACGAGTGTTAAAAAGTGCCCAAATTAAGAAATGAACCAAATCACTAAAAAGGCCACCTCAAAATTAGTAAGTATACAAAGTTTGAAGACGTTTACATGAATACCCTTCGAATAATAAGCTTTCGAAAATTGTGGTGTTTACTATGAAATGTATTGTAATTTTGTAATTCTTGTTTTTGGGACGCGCGTCCCAAAAACAAGCTTTTAATCAGTAATTTCACAATTTTCGAAAGCTTATTATTCGAAGGGTATTCATGTAAACGTCTTCAAACTTTGTATACTTACTAATTTTGAGGTGGTCTTTTTAGTGATTTGGTTCAGAACCTTTCTTAATTTGGGCACTTTTTAACACTCGTCGCCAGTTCACTCATCAACTTCGGAATGGCTAATACGTATACGGTCCCTAATCTACTGCCTCTTTCATATCCTTTCATTTTCGTTCATATTTCTCAGTTTCTCTCTTTTTTGAAAATCCTTGGCACTTTGCTCAGGAGACAAGAAAATACGCTACGTTTAGGTACGAAACGGTTGAAATGGAAAACAACCCATGTAAACAAGCTTCATTACGTCTGTCTATAAATTCCATAATTCTTCTGAAAGTATTTTGAAGATATCTAACGCTGATATAATATCCATGAAATACAACTATATTTCACAAAGTGTGAGACGTTCATGTAAGGACCTTTACCTCAACTTTGTACAAAATAATAAAATATAATAAAATCTTCGGTATTTGCTAGTCCTTTCTAATAGATATAGCAAATTATTTTTGCACCATTTTCAACAATATCAAAGACACAAAAGCTCCCTACGCAATGTTGCTATTTTTGAATTGATCTAACCATGTTTTACCCCATGCCTGTAGGGAGTCCAGCTCATCACGTCATATTGACAGACTTTTAACTGGCTGCTTGCATGTACCTGAAGTTTATCTTGCGGAGAGCCAACGCTTATAATTGTGAAATACAACTATTTCAGGAAGTCCAACACCGGGAAATCTGCCCAGCAAAGAAAAGCGGAATCTCCGGGTATTTTCTAGCCATTTAATCTATATATTCAGCAACTTAATTTTAGATCATTTTCAATTAACTTTAAACAATATCAAAGACACAAAAGCTCCCCATGCAATTTTGCCATGTTTTGTTCAGCTTTAGCCATGCATTCAAAGAACTTAATTGTTGTCTCTTTTCTGTTGCATATCAACAAAAACTCACTGAGTTGCAAGTTCATGTTACCCAAATTGCTGTGTCACAAACCCGAAAGTGCACAGACCAAAGTTTCAAAGATGTACTTTGTTAAATATCAAGATGATAGATGTCGTTAAGGATTATTTAGCTCCGAAAAGATTTGGTACTGTCGCCTACCTATGTGTGATTGTTCATTTTCTTTGTGGTTTGGCATTAAGTGCTTTTACCACATTTTTGAGGATGACCGAGAACGCGGGCAAATTTTTTTGTTCAGCTGATGCTAAGAGTACGACCACGTACAAGAAACAGGTCGACCAGGTATGTTTTGCAAGATATGATCACGCATATAATTCCCCTTTGCCTTTTTGTGCGGCTTTGTTCCACTGAGTATTGGAGTCACAGTTCTTGTCAGTGTTATTTATTTCACTGATAGTGAGCACCCGCGTCGACGAAATAAAGTCAATGCACAAACGACAAACTGATGGCGAAGCCGAGAATCGTGGACAGAACAGGAAAACGGTATATGTTTTTTATTCATATTTTGTCCACCTTGTTCTTCGTGGGTTATTTGTGATCACTTTAACTGTTTTGCAACACACATATTTCTATCCAAATGGGTTTTACTTCAAATTCAGCTGTAATTTACCCCCAACGGATCAAGTATCATCCAACATAAATACACCAAAGAATGCGAGTCGTAATTTGAATGGTACATTAGTAACATGTGAGAATGCGACAGCGTCAGAAAAATGGGTATCAGGCATATTTGTGTCTGTAATAAACAGCATTGTTGCCGCAGTTATACTTGGCGAAGTGATTTATCTTTTGCCACGTTTACCAATCCTCAACCGTCATTCCGGAGTTGGCTGAAACGGTGATTCTAAATTTGTTATTGAATATCTTCTTGGCAAGCAATATAATGTTCCTGATGAAAGTGAACCTTTAACGGGTATCGAAAGCAATCCTACGTACTGTAGCACTCAGGATTATATCGACTTTTACAAGGAACAAGTTTTAAATCGTTCTCGTGCACCTGACATAATTTATGGCCGAAATGCCAATATAAACGATTTGTATATTGACGTTGTTATCCATACTGAACGAGCTCAGCATAATTTTCCTGAAGAAATGAGAAGACACGAAATCTACGACGTTTATATGGAAGTTTCTCCAACCTCAATATGTTTAGAAAGGATTGAGGAATTATTTTATCCAAACAGAGATACAATGGGAGAATTTCCTCGTAGCATTTTGGCGATTGGAAGACCTGGGATTGGTAAAACTGTCTTGACCGAAAAAATTTTGCGTGATTGGGCTAATGGAATTGATGAATATTACTGTTGCAAGATTGTCTTCTTTTTCAAATTCAGATGGTTCAACGAGAATATTAGAAAATTAATAAATATATCCCTTAAGACATTTCTTCGGTTTGGGACGGGACTGAATGTACAAATTTTTGAAAGTATTTACGAAGAAATTGCAAAAGAGCCACAAAAAGCCATTCTTATTTTTGATGGTTTAGATGAATATCACGGTAACCCCATAAGTTGCTTAGACCAACCTCGCATCATTCCAAACGATCCTAATACTGGCACGTCAGCAATGAATTTATTCATTAAACTAGCTTTGGGCGACTTGTTGAAAGAAGCAACGGTTGTAGTAACGAGCAGACCGACTGCAGATGATTTTTACTCTAGACTTGATTTTGATCGAAATCTGGAGATTATTGGTTTCACTTCTGATAAGATTGAAGAATACGTCAGCCGATTTTGTGACAATAATAACACGAGTGACCTGAAAATGAAGATATGGAACCACATAAAATCCTCATCAGAACTTTTAAACTTATGTTACATTCCAGTCAACTGCTTTATAGTGTGTGTTACTCTCTCTGGATGTCTTAATGACCCAAGAAATGAAACCGGTGCTCTTCCAACAACACTGACAAAACTTTACCAGACATCCATTGATTATTTTGAGAAACATCATCACAGAAATGCAGACAGAAACTCTACGGCACATGAAGCGTTAAAGCAACTTCAACGATTAGCATTCCTTGGTATGGAAAGCGGGCAACTGGTTTTTAATGAAACATTATTTGATGAAGAAATGAAAAAATCAGGTTTATTAAACAGTTTATCCAATCCTATTTTCCCACTACGAACACAATTTTGTTTTATCCATTTAACCATACAAGAATTTCTTGCTGCAAAACACGTGACTGAAACACTCGCTCCAGCCGAAATAAAGAAGTTTATTTCCGACCATGTTGAAAGTGGTCAATGGCATGTAGTTCTTCAGTTCATTGCAGGACTTTTGGGCAAGAAAATCAAGAATTTTGATGAGGAATACAAGGATTGTGTTTTCACGTTTGCAGAAAGCTTGGAAGTTACTAATGGTAAAATGCAAGTTAAATACCATCAGGTGTTTATAATGAAGTGTTTAAGGGAAGCGGACAATGAAGAGATTACTAGAGAAGTTTGCGAAACAACCGCTATAAACGATTCGGTAGAACTATACACTCATTTTTACGCTGATAATATTTCTCCAAGTGACTGGGCAGCAGTGACTTTCGTTTGCAAACATATGAAAAACTTGGCAAATTTGACATTGTTTCCAATTGCCGCAGGTTATTGTCTTCAGGAGGTTCTGGGATTGCTACGAAAAAGATGCCTAAATAAACTAGAAATGCGTACGGTAACATTTCTTTCTGTTGCAGACGATATAGACCAAGTATTTAGCGCATTAATGGAATTAAATTGCACATTGGACCACGAACACACTAAGCTAAATTCATTAACACTTGATAATTTTCGCATGACAAAAACAGGTTTACCAATCGTGTGCAAATTTTTTGAAAACGGGCATGGTAGCCAACTTGAGCAGTTAACTCTAAATCTTAATAGAATTGATTCACATAAAATTTCGAAACTTTGTGAAGTCCTTAACAATGGACATTGTCCAAACCTTACACATTTGGATCATGGAAGTAATACAATACGTGATGAGGATGCAATGGTGTTGTGCGATTCTCTGACGAAAGGGCTTCGTAAACTTAATAAATTGGATGTCAGTTCGTGTGGGTTAACAGATCGATGTATTCCTACGTTAGTTAAGGCAGTGCAAGATGAACATTGTCAACTGACTAAACAATCATTGGAGTTCAATGACATAGGTGATAAAGGTGCATGTATGTTGTTTGAAGATGCCCAAACAAACGAGCATTGTAAGCTTACTTTGTTGAATCTTGAAAGGTGTTTGTTAACGGGTCAATGTATACCCAGTTTGTGTAAGGCACTGCAAGATGAACGTTGTCAACTAACTGATCTATCACTGGAGTCTAATGCCATAGATAACAATGGTGCATGTTTGTTGTTTGAAGATGCCCTGAGAAAAGAGCATTGTAAGCTTACTGTGTTGAATCTTGAAAGGTGTTCGTTAACGGGTCAATGCGTACCCAGTTTGTGTAAGGCGCTGCAAGATGAACGTTGTCAACTGACTGTTTTATTACTGGGGGAAAATGCCATAGGTGACAAATGTGTAGGTATGTTGTTTGAAGATGCCTTAGCAAACGGGCATTGTAAACTTACTGTGTTGAATCTTGAAAGGTGTTTGTTAACGGGTCAATGCATGCCCAGTTTGTGTAAAGCGCTGCAAAATGAACGTTGTCAACTGACTGAACTATCATTGGAGGACAATGACATAGGTGATAAAGGTGTATGTATGCTGTTTGAAGATGCCCTGACAAAAGAGCATTGTAAGCTTACTGCGTTGAATCTTCACGAGTGTTCGTTAACGGATGAATGCATACCCAGTTTGTGTAAGGCACTGCAAGATGAACATTGTAAGCTAACAGAATTGAGCCTTATAACGAATAAATCGGTTACTGAAAACGGCAAGAAGTTGCTTCGTGACACAATGGATTATGAAAGTTGTAAAGTCAACGATTTACAAATTGACTGATGAGTGCATTGAAAATTATATCTGATCTTAACATTTTTGTATACATACACCATATAAAGCTTTAAATTTGTAAAAAATAAACGCTGTTTCATTAATAATTGTAGATTATCTTCGCGTTTCTGGGATTTTGCCAATCTTTACTAGTGTGATTAAAGTCTTAAAATCCCGGATGAAACGACGATGAGAGTTGGCAAACGAGAGTTTGCATGCGAGTTTTCTCAACTCATGCTCCGATCCGAACGAGAACAGAAGTTGCATGAAAGTTGATGAGAGTTGAGTGGATATTACCGCGCGCGTGGCAAAACGAGTTCAAAGTTGATGAAAGTGCATGAGAGTGGATGAGAGTTGGCGATGAAACGCGAGCGAGAGTTACAACTCTCATCAACATGGGCGTACGGGAAGGAAAAATTAGGGGGGGGGCGGAAAGAAATTTGCCCGACTTTTTCGGATTGTGCCAGAGTTGTCAAAAAAAATTTTCCGGACAAACTTTCCAAAATTGTTGTCGACGGATTGATTACGAAAAATTCCTATTAGATAGCATATTTCCCACAAACTTGACAGAATTTCCCACAAAGCTGACAGAATTTGTCCCATCTATTCTTATAATAAGCCAATATTGCCCGACTGTGAAGCGAATATTGCCCGACTGGCTTTGTTTGCCTAACAAACTGGAAGTGTATTTATGGTTAGTCAACTTAAGTAAATGGAATTAAAAACATACAAATAGTAACTCTAATATGGAAATCCCATGAAAGCTGTTTTGATGACATTTTATATCACACTATATTTAAGCTAGCCATATGTCTATTGAAGTTCGAGTCAGTCCTATACCTTCCTATCTGCATCTAGGCTCGTCAATCTCGCTGTATGTCAAAATGTCAAACTGAATTTGACTTTCCATATATTTTGTGTTCAATATATAGACCACAGTAAGACTTTTTTAAATGTTTATTTCATTAACAAACGACGTTTCGGAGATTTACTCCATCTTCAGGTAGGATTACAATTTGAATTTAAACTAACATGCGCATGCATAAACGTTAAAATTGCGACCGTTATTCGCGCGTGCGAAATTGCGTAAGCATATAAATTACGTGCACGTGTCCGATTAATTCTAATAAAAATTAGAAATTGTTAATTCTGTCTTTAATGTTTAAACTACGAAATCTAAGACATTTAACTGTTCGTATTTTCCATTCAAGTCTGGATTAAGCTTTTGGATGAATAATGCTTCGGTAATTTTCCGTTCTACAGATCCTTTTGTTCTTTTTAAAATCTTAACAGACAGTTTAGGTTTTTGTCCGTAATGTTGGTCGAGGTAGTGTTTCGAGAAAGCCATGTTTTTATAGGACTTTGCTTTCGGGTTTGCTGCGGAACGAAAATGTTCTTGGTATCGAACCACCAATGGTCTGCCTGTCTCGCCTACGTACGTTGCTCCACAAAGGTCACAGTTGATTTGATACACGACATCTTTCTGTGTACACTGAATGGGAGCATTTGAGTTGCTGCAGATTGGGCATTTAGAGGTGTCTCTGCATACTTTATCGTAAGGTCGCGATTCTACGAGGAGTTGTTTAAGCGAGCTTTGTGGTCTTTCAACTATTCTGACATTGAGGTTTGAACTAATAGTTGAAAGTTCAAACCAGAATAGTTGAAAGACCACAAAGCTCGCTTAAACAACTCCTCGTAGAATCGCGACCTTACGATAAAGTATGCAGAGACACCTCTAAATGCCCAATCTGCAGCAACTCAAATGCTCCCATTCAGTGTACACAGAAAGATGTCGTGTATCAAATCAACTGTGACCTTTGTGGAGCAACGTACGTAGGCGAGACAGGCAGACCATTGGTGGTTTCGATACCAAGAACATTTTCGTTCCGCAGCAAACCCGAAAGCAAAGTCCTATAAAAACATGGCTTTCTCGAAACACTACCTCGACCAACATTACGGACAAAAACCTAAACTGTCTGTTAAGATTTTAAAAAGAACAAAAGGATCTGTAGAACGGAAAATTACCGAAGCATTATTCATCCAAAAGCTTAATCCAGACTTGAATGGAAAATACGAACAGTTAAATATCTTAGATTTCGTAGTTTAAACATTAAAGACAGAATTAACAATTTCTAATTTTTATTAGAATTAATCGGACACGTGCACGTAATTTATATGCTTACGCAATTTCGCACGCGCGAATAACGGTCGCAATTTTAACGTTTATGCATGCGCATGTTAGTTTAAATTCAAATTGTAATCCTACCTGAAGATGGAGTAAATCTCCGAAACGTCGTTTGTTAATGAAATAAACATTTAAAAAAGTCTTACTGTGGTCTATATATTGAACACAAAATATACTAATAACATGAGACTTAGGGAAAGTTCGTTCCTAAACACTTTCCATATAGTTTGACATTTAGTAAACGCAAGAATAAAAAAATAACACGCTTTTCGACCAGGAATCTAGGATTACGCCTCGTACCACACTATGCAAAAGTTCATTTAATTATTGATGCATATATAATCTTATAAAAACAAAATGAATGCTAATCTGGAAATTGAGTGTTTTAAAATGATGACATTTAAAATAGTGATTTTTCGATCTAAATCATCCTCAGACTACAATATTATATACAAATTACGCGTGTACAAACTGCAGTGATTTGAATGACGAAGACAATAATGAAGCGTTTTATGAGGACTGCGATAATCATTTTGCCATTCCTGAAAAACTCAGTTGGGAAAGGTTTCTGAAAAATTAATATAAAGACCTTATCGAAATTCATTTGTTAGAAAAGATATATATCTATTCTAGTTTTATCCTGCTCGAAATGCTTTTCAGGCTCTTTACTCCAGCGAGGCGCGTAGTGGAAAGAGCCTGGGTACGAGGTTGAATGCTTTTTGTGTTTAGGGCGCTTAATTTCCTAAAGACCCGTTGCAATTTTTGCTACGATTTTCTTCTTCTGATGGATGTGAACGAGTAGATGAGTTATGAATGTTCTGAGTATGTGTCGCACCGATGTACCTTCATCTCAACATTCATAACTCATCCACTCGTTCACATCCATCAGAGGAAGAAAATTGCACCTAAAATCTCAGCAAAATTGCATATGTAAATTTCCGCGTTATCAAAGCTGCGGTCGCTGCAACAGTAAATGCCAATCTACAAAGGAAATGAACAATTACACATGCCTACGTAGGTGATAATACCAAATCTTCTTGGAGCTAAACAACCCTGGCCTTGGCGTCTATCATCTTGATATTGAATAACAAAGTATGCTTCTTATAAAAGTATACATGTAAAGACTGGTTTTACTATCAAAGCTAGTTTCTGTGATCACAGTAGAAATTTTCGACACAGTCACAGGTAAATTCTACGTTTTGAAGGATTCATATTTCAGTGTAAGAAATGTTTGAGGGAACTGACTCACTGACATTTCTTACAATCTTACAAAATTCTTCAAAACTTAGAATTTACCTTGCAATACTGTGATCACCGAAACTTTGATGGTGGATTTAGTTCGAGTTAGCGAGGTTTTACTGTGGCGAATCAGGTTTAACGTCTTAGTATTCAAAATTTTCATCCAAAGTCGTCGTGACGTCATCATACATCGCATGTATATATGCAAACAGTGCTGGGGTGAGTTGCGTCGTCCCCAAGCACCCCCGCGCGCTTGCCTAGCTTAGCCCCGTCTGTACAGGGTGTCCCAAAAAAACCTAAAACTATTGAAATAACATATTCTTAGAATTTGAATGTCTCAACACTCTGCTGAACTTACAAGTGCGTAAAAGCTTGACATAAGTAAATTTTATGCTCAAAGAAACTGTTTAAGAAGCTGCTTTAAATTCCCAAGAGCAGAAAATCGTGCGCTTGAACAAATTATTCTTATTAAGTCAATATTTATAATATATGCAGCCTGTCAATATTTTACGATCTTTGCGTTCAGCTTAATTTAATGCTAGGGCATTCAAATTCTAACAATACTTTATTTCAATAGTTTTGGGGTTTTTTTTGGGACACCCTGTATACAGCATTGAACTGAATATAACTGGAATGCTACCTCCAAGCGGAAATTTGAAGCCGAACTTGGAGGCCAGTCCCAGTCTTTTCACGCATGGGAAGAGCGCGCGATCAATCCTTCATCATAAATATGTACGGCCTTTGAAAACCACGGCTTAAAATTTACAAACAAGCTTTTTAACAGCATTCAAAGCTTTCTATTAATGCATTTATGCAGATAAAACGTTCTATTAGACTTTACTTTTAGTTTGGGGGGTCAGACTTGGCTTCAATATTGAAAGATGGGCAGTTTTATCTGAAGGTAGCGTTCCTGTTAATATATTAATTTCAATGCTATACAGTGATAACACTGAAGTATACAGCTATTTCAATTAAGATTGCCCACGAGCAAAACGGAAAAGTCGAATATGAGCGCGAAAGGCTGCTGGGAATCGCTAACAAATTAATGAATTTTCAAAGCGGTTCCCAGCAGCCTTTCGCGCTCGTACTCGACTTTTCCGCTTTGCTCGTGGACAACCTTAATTGAAATAGCTGTATATTAGCTTAGAGCGATAACTATATAGTACAGTCCCTAATCTACTGCCTCTTTCATATCCTTTCATTTTCGTTCATATTTCTCAGTTTCTCTCTTTTTTGAAAATCCTTGGCACCTTGCTCAGGAGACAAGCAATTACGCTACGTTTAGGTACGAAACGGTTGAAATGGAAAACAATTACCCATGTGAACAAGCTTCATCACGTCTGTCTGTCTATAATTCCATAATTCTTCTGAAAGTATTTTGAAGATACCTAACGCTGATATAATATTTATGAAATACAACCATATTTCATAAAGTGTGAGACATTTATGTAAGGACCTTTACCTCAACTCTGTACGAAATAATAAAATATAATAAAATCTTCGGTATTTTCTAGTCCTTTCTAATAAATATAGCAAATTATTTTTGCACCATTTTCAACAATATCAAAGACACAAAAGCTCCCTACGCAATGTTGCTATCTTTTGAATTGATCTAACCATGTTTTGCCCCATGCCTGTGGGGAGTCCAGCTCATCACGTCATATTGACAGACTTTTAACTGGCTGCTTGTACCTGAAAGTTTATCTTGCAGATAGCTAACGCTTATAATTGTGAAATACAACTATTTTAGGAAGTCCAACACCGGAAAATCTGTCCAGCAAAGAAAAACGGAATCTCCGGGTATTTTCTAGCCATTTTATCTATCAGTATATTCAGCAACTTAATTTTAGATCATTTTCAATTAACTTTAAACAATATCAAAGACACAAAAGCTCCCCATGCAATTTTGCCATCTTTTGTACAGCTTTAGCCATGCATTCAAAGAACTTAATTGTTGTCTCTTGTTTGTTGAATATCAACAAAAACACACTGAGTTGCCGCTTCATTTTACCCAAATTGCTGTGCACAAACATTAAAGTGCACAGACCAAAGTTTCAGAGATGTACTTTATTAAATATCAAGATGATAGATGCCGTTAAAGATTATTTAGCAGCGAAAAGATTTGGTAATGTCGCCTACCTATGTGTGATTGTTCATTTTCTTTGTGGTTTGGCATTAAGTGCTTTTACCACATTTTTGAGGATAACCGAGAACGCGGGCAAATTTTTTTGTTCAGTTGATGCTAAGAGTACGGCCACGTACAAGAAACAGGTCGATCAGGTATGTTTTGCAAGATATGATCAGGCGTATAATTCCCCTCTGCCCTTGTGCGGATTTGTTCCACTGAGTATTGGAGTCACAGTTCTTGTCAGTGTTATTTACTCACTGATAGTGAGCACCCGCGTCGACGAAATAGAGTCAATACACAAACGACAAACTGATGGCGAAACCGAGAATCGTGGACAGAACAGGAAAA
The DNA here is from genome assembly GCA_902702795.2 of Paramuricea clavata. NCBI lineage: Eukaryota > Metazoa > Cnidaria > Anthozoa > Malacalcyonacea > Plexauridae > Paramuricea > Paramuricea clavata. The sequence goes on along the minus strand of CACRXK020002537.1, from coordinate 172 downwards.
CGGTATATGTTTTTTATTCATATTTTGTCCACCTTGTTCTTCGTGGGTTATTTGTGATCGCTTTAACTGTTTTGCAACACACATATTTCTATCCAGATGGGTTCGATTTCAAATTCAACTGTAATTTACCCCCAACGGATCAAGTATCATCCAATATAAATACACCAAAGAA
>CACRXK020002536.1:0-42617 GCA_902702795.2 Paramuricea clavata | reverse complement strand
TATCATGTACTTCCGAGTAATTACTAGTAAGACTAGTGAAATATTCGTTCATCAGATTAGCTGTGTCTTTTGAATTTAGTGGGGTTTCAGACTGTGGGCCATTTAGAATAAATTCCTGTTTACTCTGTCCAGTAATGTTTTTTATATTTTTCCACCACTGCTTTGAATTGGAACAACGAGCAGGTTTGATTTTTTCACTGTAATATTTCTGCTTCTCTTTCCGAATTTCTGAGGTAATTTTATTACGAAGCGATCTGTATTCTTCCATTCTCCCACGTTGATACATTTTATTTCTGTTAGATATCATTTGTTTAATCCTCCCAGTCATAAAAGGTTTGTCATCTTTATGGACCTTGACAATTTTTGTTGGAAAACAGTTATCAATCATTGCATTAGTAATCGATAAAAAGGCGTTCACTTTGGTGTTAATACACGAGGCCTCGTAAACCGCTGACCACGTCTCTAGACCGATACAGTCTTCAAACAAGCGCAACCTCGTTTCTTTAATGGGTCTCACTGTAATCTTTTTTATCTCATTTTTACCCCGAGCTTGTTCTTTCGATTTCTACATAATAGCGCTGTGGTCTGAACAGCCAATCGGTGCCAGAGATACTGGTGTTTCATAAAACGAATGTGCATTGGTCAGGATTAAGTCTAGAATTGCGTTACCTCTGGTTGGTGTTCTGATTACTTGTTTTAACTTACAATGATTTTCAAGGACTCTTTCCTGAAATCCATTACTTAAGAGATTAAAATCTCCAGTAATAATAATTGATGTATTTGGACTGTCGCTAATAAGAGAATCATAACAATAGCAACAATATTCATAAAAACTTTCAACTGCTTCGGTATTCATCGACGGTGGCAAGTATACACACGCAAGTGCAAGTTTTGAAATTTTTCGTGGAAGCCATTTTGGTCGGAGAGTAATCCACAGACATTCATAGTCCGAGTTGTAAAAATCTGGACGAATTTTGAAAGGAAGTGATTTTCTTATATATACGGCCACGCCTCCTCCTCTTCGAGTTGGTCTATCTTTCCTAACTATGGTAAAATCAGGAATATGTAAGGCCTCATCGGGAATAACATCCGTAAGCCAGGTTTCAGTAACCATAATTACGTCCGCATTTTGTTGGTTAATTATAATCATCAGTTCGTCTATTTTGTTGAAAAGAGATCTAGCATTAAAAAGCAGTATATTTGGTAAAGTATGTTTAATATTCTGACGACTAGGTCTTGAAATCGGAATATTTACCAAATTATTTCTAAGTGCATTCTGCCTGCAGTTGTGTTTACGTGTATTGGTAATTCGACATGAATATATTGTGTTTACGTGTATTGGTAATTCGACACTATTACTCGTTGTGACGGGACTTGTGTAAGGGTTTCTCTGAGTTAGACGTACATTAATTGGTTGGGATTTATAATTCAAATTGCCAGTGTAATCATTTAAAAATAGGGGTAGGGTATGCTCATTAGTGGCCGTAGGAGCTGTCGATTTTGCGGCATCGCCGTCGGTGGGCATCGATTCAGACCCATCGGAGTGGGGATTTGTTGGAAACCGGTTCCATGAGTTATATTGAATTTCTGCAGACCCACTTCCACCTGTCTCAATATTGACTTGATGCTTTCCAGCGGTTCTAAAAAAGCCGGATTTTCGTAATAATTGGGATAGTGCCGTTGTTGAAAATGGGTGGTTTTGTGAAAAAAGTCGCACTTTTCGCCTTTTAAACAGCTTCCCTTTCTTTCTAGGAAGGGGCATGAGGTCAGGTGCTTGGGTTTAGAAAAGATCTGATGTTCTTTGTTATTAGATTCCAGATTCGAATGGGAGAAGTCACAATTGACTCTTTTAGTGCAATGGCCACGGCGGAGAAGGAATGGACATGGGACAACACTCTTAGGATTTTGAGACGCACATTCGGAATTAGGCTGTTTATCTGTACTAGTTCTGTCGGGATGGCCAGACACAGCCACTCCTACAACGGGGTTCATATTTTCATTTCTTGTATTCGGGCCATTCGGTTCTTGGAATGTTTTATCCAATTCGATCACTTCAATTATTTTATCATGTTGCTCATTGTGCATGGGGTTTTCATTTTGTGTGCTTTCGCAATGCGTTGTTTGGTTTGAGACTTCAGAGGACGGTTCCGGTTCGTAAACATTTCCTAAGCGCTTAGCTTCAATTATTAATTGCCGTTTGTCCTCGTTTACGAGACGCACTGAGGTTACTAAGCTAGCCTTCTCCTCTTCAAGTATTTTAATTTTTGTATTTAAATCAGAGGTAATATAGACTAAGTTGTTCATGCGTTCAAGGTATTCGGCGTTTTCTTTCTTAAGAATTGCATTTTCAGAGCAAATAAGTTCGTATTCTTTTCTAAGTGTGTGTAGTTCAATATATGCAGTATCATTCGATGAGGATTGACATACGGTTTCAAGGTTAGCTATGGCAGTTTTGTTTTGTTCCATAACACCCTTAAGCTGTTGAATTTGAAGCTTGAAGTCATTAATCGCTTCAACAAATTTATCGTTATTATGCAAATTTGAATTTGAAATATCAAACCTGTTGCACGTTTCTCCCTCCTTGAAGCTTGAGTTTGATTGTTTTATACTGTAGATATCCTGTTCCATCTGCTTAGCTCTAGATCCTTCAAACAACAAGGTTTTCTTACTCTGGTACCATTTAATTTTGACAATTTCACCCTCACTGGAAACTTCATTCTCGTTCGTAAACAGCTTCACCTCGCCGCCAGGGGAAGACCATTTTCCAGATAGGTTTAATTCGTTCGCGATAAAACACTTAAGCGGTTCAAGGTCACCGTTCCACTTAAGTTTAGAGTCGTCTATACTGAAGTGCTTATAGTTATTATGATCCATAGTGAAATACCAGCGTCAGGCTCACTTAAATATATAAAAACTGCGGAGCTCGAAAATACACCTCCGAAAATACACCAAGCATTTAATAAATAAGCAAAATTTCAAGTCAATGATTGGGTATGTTCGTGTAATAATCATTCTCCTTCGTCGATAGCTAAGTTGGCAGATGGAGGGACTGTCGTTGTTGATAGCAATCATTCCTAGGTCACATGTGCGAATCCGGTTCGAAGGACCATTCGTATTTTGGGATGCACAATGTAAGTTCGCGCATAGAAAATTGTGTTCCTTTCGTCAAATTGGAGGATACAGTATTCCCCAACCTGGACAAAGCCTGTAAATTCAGTATAATTATTTTTATAGTATAAAATAGTACTTTCAAAACGAATACGAATCTTATTTTGGTTAATGGTATTTGGCCTGGCTAGATCTGCTCAGTTTTGGGGGATTTTGCCCATTTCTCGCCGAATGCCTATCCCTCAAATTGGTATTGATTTGATTTTGACATGGCGAAGCTAAAAAATCTGTCGTTCCGTTGTTGGTGATCACGAGCATCTAATAAATATGCACTGTGTCGATTCAATGATGGGCATATTTGTGGATTAATCGTTCTCGTTCGATAGCTCAGTTGGCAGAGCGGGGGATTGTAGTTATTGACAGCAATTATCCCTAGGTCACTGGTTCGAATCCGGTTCGAAGGACCATTCGCTTTTTGAGATGCACAATTTATTTACTAGCATGCAAAATTGCGTTTCCGACTGGACTAAGCGTGTAAAATCAGTAAAATTCAGTCTCATAATATAGAATCGTACTTTCAAAAGGAATACGCACCTTATTTTAGTTAATGATACTTGGCCTAGCTAGATCCGAGCAATACTGTCGGTTTTGCTCACTTCTCGTCGAATGCTTATCTTCTCAAAATGGTACTGAGTTTGACATGAGGAATCTCAAAAAACTGCCGTTCCATTGTTACATTTTAAAGCACCGTGCATGGACGGGTCCATAAGCATTTATTAAATATGCAAAATTTCAAGTCAATGAAGGGTATGTTCATGTATTAAATGTTCTCCTTCGTCGATAGCTCAGTTGGCAGTGGCAGAGCGGGGAACTGTAGTTGTTGATAGTAATTATCCCTAGGTGTCTGGTGCGAATCGGGTTCGATGCACCATTCGTATTATGAGACGCACAATTTAAGGTGGCTCCCTACAGTTATTCTTGTTTACCCAATAATTCCGTAAAACAGGCTTATTTGTGCAGAACGCGAATTCGTTTCGACTTGGTGACAATATTGGTCACCTAAGCAATATTTCGAACTAGATTTCGACGATGTCAATGTTACCATGGCAACATGATGACAGCACAAAACCTTCCAATTTAACCCATAAATGTGCCGCTATCTCAAAAACGATGTCGGTGACCTATCTTTTTTATTTCATATATCAATAGGGAATGATGCTCTGCAACTGTGGTGAAAGTTTAAAAACATTCTGTAGTGTGTGATTTTTTTAAAAGCGAAAATTTTATTGCGAAATTTCCACACTACAGATTTTTTTAAAAATTGAAATTTATATAATTTACCGCAAAATAAATTCGTGGTCAAAATTTGAAGATAGGTCACCGATGAAACTAATGAGTAAAATGCAAATAAAGTTAGAAAATAGCCTCGTGTAACTCGAGAAATTCCCCTCATTGAAAAGCGGCGCTGATTAGTAAAAGATTGTACGCGGGCGCAGAACGAGTTTTCATTCAGCAAAATCGACCGGAAATGTTGTTTTTACTGTTTTGTTTTTGTCAACTTTTCGATTTATTTGAGTGCCATGGACAGCCAAGGATTAATGTGAAGGATCAAATCGATGAAAACAAGGTTGAAGCTAATTAAACCCTGCCGATTACTCAATCTACGAGCTGTAACAGCCTATTAACAGATGGACGTGTTTTTTTGTTTCATGTTTGGTTTTGTACTTTTTGCTAAAAATGAACAATTAGGCTATGAAACTGAAATATTTTTCTGTTTACATATAATCACTTTAATCTTGTAGAAACACGACTAAAAACGTGAACGTTTTCTTGAGAAGTAAATAACTTTTTAAACGTTTGTATGCAATTTTGCAAATGTTTTACAGTTGACAGTGTATATTTAAAGAATTAAAAAACATTGTTTCGTAGCTATTTTTTGGTCTAGAGATATTCGTATCATATGTAGAATTGCTGTATAGACTCGCAAGTGATTTGGCACTCAAAACAAAGTATTATTCAACCCTTTTTTCCATTAGAAACCTTTCAGAAATAGCTTTATTTAAAAAAAAAGCGTGGTCAATTTTTGTTTTGTTTTGATCATGCGGTTGCGTGGGATAGTTCACGTGCTGGTCCCGCGAACATCCCGCACGCAACTGTAGGGAGCCTCCTTAAGTTCGCGCATAGAAAATTGTGTTCCTTTTCTCAAATTAGAGGATACAGTACTCTCCAACCTGGACTAAGCGTGTAAAATCAGTACAATTATTTTCATAGTATAGAATAGTACTTTCAAAACGAATACGCACCTTATTTTGGTTAATGAAATTTGGCCTGGCTAGATCCGCTCAATTTTTGGCGATTTTGCCCATATCTCGCCGAATTCCTATCTCCTCAAAGTGGTATTGATCTGATTTTGACATGGCGAGACTAAAAAATCTGCTGTTCCGTTGTTGTAGGTTATAATGCGTGCATGGACGGGATCACGTGCATCTAATAAATATGCACTATATCGAGTCAATGATTGGTATTTTTGTGCATTTATCGTTCTCCTTCGATAACTCAGTTTGCAGAGCGGGGGACTGTAGTTGTAGTTAACATAAGTTTAAATTGGGTTTAAAATCTAGTGAGTATGTCACTCTTACGTAATAATTCAGCTAAAAGTAGGAGATTTTCCAAAATTGTATGTAAGTAGGTCAAAACAATGCATTGTCTGTTATACAATTGTTGAACTTAAAGGAAATATTCTGTTTTGGAGAAAAAATATATACTCATGATTGTCAGCCATGGGAAACATTGTCTGAAATTTATTTATGATTATTTATAATCTTCTTCCAATGTATATATTCATCAATTAATCGTCCTTTCCTGACAAAAATAACTATAGTTCTCAAGATCCCGTATATTATTTTTACATGAAATACTCTGTTACCGAAAACCGCTGAGAAAAATATTATATAGCAAAAGGTTCATTAAGTAGGCCTATAAATATAGATACAGTAGGTCACTGGTACGAATCCGGTTCGAAGGATGACTCACTGTTATGAAGCAGACAAGTTACGTTTGTCCAGGACAGAAAATTCGTTTGTGAATTCTATTTGAGGCTAGTCAATTCGAAGAGCAGTAAAATAATTTTGTATAACAGAAAGCAGTTGAATAACAGAAAACATTTGAAAACGATGTTCCGTTGTTGCAGGTTATAACGACATGCATGAAAGGGATCATGCAGAGAGTAAAATATATCGAGAATTTCAAGAGAATAATGGACATTTTCACTGGTTTTTCATTCGCCTTCGATAGTTGGTAGAACGGAGGGCTGTAGTTGTTGACAGAAATAATCCCTATGTCACTGGTTCGAATCCAGTTTGAAATATCATTTGCAGTGCACAAAGAATGGACTGGACTGAGTGCAAAAAGCAGTAAAATTATTCTTGCTTTCGAATCATATTTGAATAATTGATTTTTGCCTCACGATCCGCATGGTTTGGTAAAGCATTGGACTAATATAATTTACTCTAATCACCATGGATTCGAGTGACATATTTTGCCAATTTGGGTGCATGGATAAAAATTTCTTTTCGAGAAATCCATATGCAAGGAATATTGTTGAAAAAAAAAACACGTAGGTCACCAACAGGGGCGAACTTTCAACACATTGCGAGGGAGGGGGGGGGGAGTAGGGAGACGATCTTGGATTAAACAATTCTTGTAGCAGAAAATGGAGACTCACGTTTGCTACAGTCTCAATGAAAACTGGGACCAATCTCACATTTCTTTTCGGAGATAGATCTGGAAACAATGTCCGCGGTATTGAAAAATGTCATGGATTTTCAAAGCATGAAAGGCTTTTAATTTTTGTATATTCTTCCTTTTTTCAGTTAATTAATTTTGTGCGTTATTAATTAATGTGACACCCATTCCAGTTGGATCCACAATATTTAGCATGTGATAACGTCATTACCATAGTCCATGTAAACAGTTAATTACATGTATTGCAGTGATGAAATAATGTCACTTTAGTTGACGCATGTATAAAACATTTCCATTTTTGATTCCTTTAACCGGCATATATTAATCCACTTGGGCCATGATTCAAAGCAATCCCAACAGCTTATTTAAAACCATGGAGATTTTTCCAGCAATCTAGTCTGGATCACTGGAACTAGTTTTACTTTCCATGTTTTGAAATAAACTGATTTGTAGTTAGATGTTCCCAAATCCGTGTTTAACCCAGGGTCAGGCTAATCCAGCTTTGAACAACGACCACAGATTTCTATATTTACACAAATGATCATGTTTAGGCTTAAAAAACAGCCGATTGCTACTCATATCTGACAAGCAAATATAATCTTGCAATCTCGCTTCTGCCGGAGTTTTTTAAATTTTTTTTATTTAAACATATTTATTCGTTTGCCCCAAGAGCTATTTAAGCTCATCTAGGGGGCTCACGTCAATGCCGGAGTTAGTATTCACATTGAGTTAGTATTCTGCCGGAGTTAGTATTCACACTGAGTGAACCCACAGTTAGGATAGTCATAAACATGATGCATTACTCGATTTCTAGACTTCCTCAAAGACGCTTCTACTGTCGGGACAAATTCTGTGACTGTGTTTCAGCCGGATGATTGAGAAATTTCGTTTGCGTGGAACGGTGTATCGTGCCATTAGGAAGAGGAGTAAGGTGCGAAGAAAAACAGAGAACAAGATGGTTGAGTGCAATTAAGAAAATTACGGACAAGGGGGCGGACTTTTCGTTTCAGCTTATTCTACAACTGACATACGGATGTTTGTCAACGTAGGCTACTTGACTATACGGTATGTGTCATATTCCAACTATTCCGACAGCTTCATTGTGCAATTCTTGATTCCATACAAAGTATTTTTCACCGATTTTCATAAAAGACACAACAAAATGTTGAAAATTAGCTCAGTGTAACGTTTCTATATAGATGGTCATGAATTAGTGTTCTGTACAAGCTTAATTAATGAGCTGGATGATTCACACGATCTCCTTGAAATTTATCCCCACCCTTGTTTCTTTTTTCGTGTTGATCATTATTGTCTGATAAAAATGGATAAATAGAATCTAGCTAGACTATGCTCGCCACTGAGGAGGAAGAGAACGCTACAGAGGAAACAAAAGAAAAGCTAAAAAGACGGAATAAGGAAGATAAACTTGCATGATAATCGTCTCAAGTTACATGGTGATTCAAGGTGAGCTACAAGGTGACAATGCACTCAAGGCACGACGACTAATAACCGAAACGGAAGACGGAATAAGAGGAACGAGAAATCAAAGAAAGCTGTAAATTAAGCCTTATAAGTTTCCATTATACAGCAGTAAAAATATGGAACAAACTTGTAGCTCTGACTATTTACATTCCTATATTTGAGTGATCATAGTAATCAAAGGTTTTTACATAACAAATTATTAACTGTAGAATATTTTAAGTAAATTGTTCCGACGAGATTTTTAGAGCTGCAGGAATTGAGCAAAGTAGGCCATTCTGGCCATAGCACTGGAAAAGACATTGCTTATTCACTCGAATTATGGCTATGGACGATAAAAGCCTATACACCATTAGCGAGTACACACCTTAATTAAATAATAAAACAGTACATGATTTCTAACACGTTACTATACAAATATGGATGCGGCTAGCTACTGGCCACTGCGTACTATAATCTACTATGTATTTTTAGTAGCTTAGGAAGTGGGGGCTTAAACTATTTTGAAGTAAATTTTAGACCTGGTACTCGGCTGCTGTAGAATCTACCTCATTTTGTACAGTGCGAGTGAAGACGTGAAGTCCTGTTTAAGACTAACAACATTAAATAATTGACTTTTGTTTCGTTTATTGCCGTAAGGCAGTTGCTGTTTCGATTGCGCATCCTAATGGGGTGTACGCGCTGAATCGAGACGAAGCTTGATCATAATACATTTAGGACTGGTGGTTTAAATTTGATTGCGGTTCAAAGTATTCAACGATCCAGCAGCCGTCAAAGCACTTGATAGAGCTGTCATTTGAGTAATTCAGTATAGTCCCAGCGTCCCAGCAATTTTCAGTTCAGACTTCCTAGTTCAACTTCCGTATAAAAGAAAACACAATAATATAATTAGGCGCACTTTTCGGCATATTCAACATTTCTCTGGTTTGAAACAATATATTAGTCATGGGATTCAGAAACTTTATCCATCGTGAATATTTCGTGCATAATTTATATAAATCATGAATGCTTATTTGCACGTTTTTAAATTCAACTCCGAACTCGCTTATTTGATTATCATTTAATAGTATCTTTTGATTTCGGAACTTTATCAAAAAATTAAAATTAATTAAATGGGGAAAATGTCAATGCATATAAATTATTATTGCAATATTGGGTCCGTATAGAACAAGAAACACGAATCTTTGCATGAACATAGGGGAAATTGTCGAAATACCAATGTAAACATGACCTGACATGATGCGTTTTTTCATGTTTTATCTCGTGAAATATGATACTTGTGCAAACATTATAGTAAGCGTTTCGTATTAATATGTAGTGTTGTTCTGTCTATGTCGCTGCTGAAAGAGATAAGATGTAACTTTCATCATCACAATAAGGACAGATGGTTCGCTACTTCGATTTCTAATCAACGACATTAACTGATATTTTGCTACAGATTCAGTAGCCCTTGGCCAGACTCGTAGATAATGTCTCCCACAACTTATAAGAATATCATTGATGTGTTGGCAATCTTATGTTTGGTTTACGAGATGCAACGTTCAAGAGGTCAAATATATAACACACGCTTATGTGGATCTTTAAGTAAAATGGTATGACTTGATCAATTTCTTTGTTTTATACTTAGTAAGTAAGTATTGCCCAGAAGAATTAAGCTACAATAGTTTAATTTTGCAGCTGGCTAATGTATAAATGTAGGCCTATGACTAGAGAGTGTGGACAACAGTGCCAGTTGATATAGCTATCAGACGAAACGCACAACAGACCAAAGGCAAGGAACTGCACTCCGCTTATTCACAAAATTATTGTTATCTTAGAGATTTTGGGATGGAAAGGATTCATGACGCTGGTTATTCTAATCCTAACGTGATTATTAGGCCTAAGCGAATATTCGTTCTGTATAATCTATGTGGCGCTTGTATTTGTCCATATTCGTTGTTTTGTGCATTGTCATTCTATACACCTGTTTCCCAGAATGCTAGATGTTCTAGATATGTGAAACATGCATGCGTATAAGGAAGCCAGTAAACCGACATATACAACCTAAACATTTAAAGAACTCAGAATAAAATAATCTTAGCATATTTTGCAATCATACACAGTTTTTGCTATTCAGTGCCACTGCATGAACATTATTTGTTCTGTTCCCAAATATTACTAGGTAAACGAATAATGTTCAGTGCTCTGTATTCTTTTCATTCATGTGGGCGTCAAGGCTGGTTTATTTAAAAAAAAAGATGCTAAGGGAACGGTCATACAGTAAGTGTTATGGGGCGGAGGCTATTTGGTATGTAACCAAATTCTGTTCTAAGGGGTCGAATAATTTTGTTATTAAACTGGGGTTGGGGGTTGGAGGGGGTATCAAACGAAAAATTAACCTCTATTCTTTTCTCTATGATATAACATCATCACATAATAACCATTTTTCCTCAGTGATATTAACCTGTTACTGCAACAGCATCATTATATATATATATATATATATATATATATATATATATATATATATATATATATATATATATATATATATATATATATATATATATATATATAGTTTTCAGAAGACAGTAAACATGAAGAAGGTTTTGTTGTCCTTACTTGAAACAGCATGATTCCGGTATTCATCATTTCGGGAAAATTCAAGTTTCAACTCCTCATGATTCCCGCAACAGCAAATTTTTTCCAGGAACATATTTTTGTTTCACTGGTAATTATAGTTGTGGTTTAAACATGTGATTCACTGATATGTATTTGTAGCCATAAATCTAAACATGTAACATTGTTTGTGATTGTACTATGCATGCGTGAAGTAAAAACAGTTAATAACAGTCCTTGCAAGAAAGTTTAGCAGCGGAATTTTTAATCAGGCAACGAGAGAGAGGGAGCCTTTCACACACTTTCGTCCAATTAAACAGCTTTTAATGAAAACCCCCCAACTTTTTTAGGGTTTCAGTGCTATTTGAGCACGGAAACCCTAATTACTCTAGGGTTTGTATCGATTATAACATAACATTATATGGAACAGTACCATCGAAAGGCGTTGCCAGTGGTATTATTATATTGTTAAATATGGGATCGAAGTCAATAGTATTATGTACACCAGTTGTCTTGTGTTGATTAATAATATCTGCAGGCGTATTCAAGGACATGTTTAATTTCCATCGCTGCTTTAAATATACATTTTATTTTTGACAGATATCAATCCATTAAGATAATACCTGTATGTCTTCTCCTTCATATGCTGACATATTGTATATATCCTCATGCTAAATTCAGGATGTTTGACTTTAAGCTTTAATGCCTGGTCTGTTTTTATTAAAGTTCAAGGTAGTAATTAACTATCACACAGTAGCCCGTTGTTGATTTTTACCAATTGTATGCAAATGTTATCATTTCATACAATATCTCATTTATTCAGACATTTAATGATGTACAACATATAGGCAGATGGCATCCTTTAGTGATGGGGCTTAGATCCAGGGAATGCGATATAATGACAATAACATTATTCATTCCGGCCCTCTGAAAAGCTGTTATATGAGCGACACTTGTTTTGGGAGAGGAGTGCCCCTTTAAGCACTCGTAAATGTATGTGAAAATCGTCAGTGAACTCTCTGCAATATCGAAACACGTGGTTTTCCCTTGCCTTTTTTGTCAGTCATCTTAAGAGAAGTTGATGGGTTTGGGTTAGAATAAGTTGATTAAGAAAAAGACATTTGTTGCATGCAAAACGTCTATGGATGTGACGTACTTTCATTAAAACACCATCAAACTGTCATGTGATTCAATATACACATAGGCAGCTCCTCAAAATAAATTGCTGGGGCAAAAGTAAAGGTAAGGAATGATAACATCAAGGAATTAATAATCTTCTAGTGCATGCTGTGATTTATTTGCATACAAACGATACATCTTGTACACGCAATCGGTCATCCGCAGACAGCTGAATGACATAAACTTTTAGCGAGAGGGCTAGCTAATCCTAGACCTAGGAGAGCTTGGGGCATGAACCGGTTGAATATATTTTTTTCAAAGGAATTATAACACGATTTCCAGCGTTTTAGGCGATGTTATAAAAATTTTTTATCAAGAAAATATAATGTCTACAGGGCAATACAATCAATAATACAATTTTACTAGTCACAAATGTCATCCTTGATTTTAGGAAAACTAGCAACACTAGATCGATCTTGGAAAATTTCATAGAAATAAATTGAAACAATAATGACAAATCTTAATAAACTGCAAAATTTCTTATATAATTATTATAGATTATTTCTCCCCTATTAAAATGTTATGGGGGCTTAACTAAACTGAAAGGAACCGATACTCCTCAGCGTCCAAGTGATGGATATATGGGTGATGAATAGCCATGCTCTACGGATATGAGAGAATGAAAAAGACGAAATTATGCAAACTTCGAGCGACTAAGGAATGATTTATGTATAATACGAGGCAGCACTGAATTTTATTGGTTGGTTGGTTGGTTAAGTGAGATTGGAACCTGGTTGATGATGCTTAAATTCTCTGATATTTATTTTAGAAATGTTGTTGTCTGAACATTCAGAAATGTCATTTAATCATTGTTTGGCTGTATTTGCTAATGCATACCAGGGGCAGCGGAATATGGAGGTTAGAGGGGCTCATGCCCCAGAAGTTAAAGCAGAGAGACTAAGCCCCGCCCCCCTCAAAGTAATATGAAAATTCTTGATCGTTGCCTAATTAACAGGTATTTAAGTGAATTTAAACTGGGGAATTAAGTACCCATTGTAGTTTTCACAGAGGAACCAGCTGCCCTAAAATTGATTAAGTCGTATATGTCTTGGTTAAAGTTCGACCATGCAAATTTACCTGTCGTTTTTGCACTTACTGTAGTCGAAAACTGCGGTACCTAATTACTTAGCTGAAAATTGACCCCTCCCTCAAAGGAAACATAAAACCCGTTGCGTCACCACTTAAGCACACTGTGGTTGCCACCTGACTTTGGTAGAGCCAATCGTATTAAATCGCATGAAGTGAATTAATATCATGTTAATATCTTGCGGCCAAATATAGCACGCGCAGGCTAAAAATAAGTGCACCTGCTTCCTCGACCAGCGTAACCTTGACTGAGTGTTGTCTCACTAGCTCGGACGGAGCATTCCTTAACACGCACTGAGTCTTGCCTCATTCTGTCCGATTGTTGTCATACTCTGATTGAGTGTTGCCTTACTGTGACTAACGTCTGTATTCTAAAAGCTCACTCACACTCAAAGAGTGGAACTCCGATCGCAGCTTTCCTCGAATGTCAATTTACCTGTCGTTTTTGCACTTACTGTAGCCGAAAACTACGGTATCTAATTACTTAGCTGAAAATTGACCCCTTCCTCAAAGAAAACATAAAACCCGTTGCGTCACCACTTAAGCACACTGTGGTTGCCACCTGACTTTGGTAGAGCCAACCGTATTAAATCGCACGAAGAGAATTAATATCATGTTAATATCTTGCGGCCAATATAGCACGCGCAGGCTAAAAATAAGTGCACCTGCTTCCTCGACCAGCGTAACCTTGACTGAGTGTTGTCTCACTAGCTCGGACGGAGCATTGCTTAACACGCACTGAGTCTTGCCTCACTCTGTCCGAGTGTTGCCACACTCTGATTGAGTGTTGCCTTACTGTGACTAACGTCTGTATCCTAAAAGCTCACTCACACTCAAAGAGTGGAACTCCGATCGCAGCTTCCCTCGAATGTCAATGCTGTTTTTGAGTAGCTGAAAGGTTAGTGTCATAGCTTACTATGCGACTACTCACCCTCCAGCTATTCTAAAACAACATTGGTGCTCAAGGAAAGCTCAGTTTGAACTTCCACTCATTGAGTGTGAGCGGTAGTGAGCTTAATTTAGAATGCTGGCGTAAGAGTTTCCTCTGTCTGGCTGACGCCTGTATTCTAAAAGCGCACTCACACTCAATGAGTTGAAGTTCAATCCGAGCTTCTATCGTGTGTCATTGCTGTTTTTGAATAGCTGGAGGGTTACGCCCATATTCTAAAAGCTCACTCACACTCAATGAGTGTAGGTTCAATCTGAGCTTCTCTTAAGTGTAAGTGCTGTGTTTGAATAGCTGAAAGGTTAGTGCCGTACCTTACTATGTGACTACTCACCCTCCCGCTATTTAAAAACAGCATTGACACTCAAGGGAAGCTCAGATTGAACCCCCACTCAATGAGTGTGAGTGAGCTTTTAGAATACGGGCGTAAGAGTTGCTTTATTCTGAACGAGTGTACCCCACTCTACTAGTGTTGTGTTACTCTCACTGAGTGTTGCCTTATTCTGACTAAGTGTTGTGTTACTCTCACTGAGTGCTGCCTTATTCTGACTAAGTGTTGTGTTACTCTCACTGAGTGTTGCCTTATTCTGACTGAGTGTTGTGTTACTCTCACTGAGTGTTGCCTTATTCTGACTAAGTGTTGTGTTACTCTCACTGAGTGTTGCCTTATTCTGACTGAGTGTTGTGTTACTCTCACTGAGTGTTGCCTTATTCTGACTAAGTGTTGTGTTACTCTCACTGAGTGCTGCCTTATTCTGACTGAGTGTTGTGTTACTCTCACTGAGTGCTGCCTTATTCTGACTGAGTGTTGTGTTACTCTCACTGAGTGTTGCCTTATTCTGACTAAGTGTTGTGTTACTCTCACTGAGTGCTGCCTTATTCTGACTGAGTGTTGTGTTACTCTCACTGAGTGTTGCCTTATTCTGACTAAGTGTTGTGTTACTCTCACTGAGTGTTGCCTTATTCTGACTAAGTGTTGTGTTACTCTCACTGAGTGTTGCCTTATTCTGACTGAGTGTTGTGTTACTCTCACTGAGTGTTGCCTTATTCTGACTAAGTGTTGTGTTACTCTCACTGAGTGCTGCCTTATTCTGACTGACGCCGGTATTCTAAAAGCTCACTCACACTCAATGAGTGGAGGTTCAATCTGAGCTTCTCTTGAGTGTTACTGCTGTTTTTGAATAGCTGGAGGGCTATTGTCATAACTTACTCGGTGACTACTCGCCCTCCAGTTATTCAAAAATAGCATTGGCGCTCAAGAGAAGCTCAAATTGAACCTCCACTCATTGAGTGTGATTGCGAGTGAGCTTTTAGAATACGGGCCTGAGTGTTGTATCACTCTCACTGAGTGTCACTGAGTGCTGCCTTATTCTGACTGAGTGTTGTGTCACTCTCACTGAGTGCTGCGCCCGTATTCGAAAAGATCACTCATACTCAATGAGTGGAAGTTCAATCTGAGCTTCTCTTGAGTGTCATTGCTGTTCTTGAATAGCTAAAGGGTGAGTAGTCACATATTAAGGTACGACACAAACCCTCCAGCTATTCAAAAACAGCAATAACACTCGAGAGAAGCTCAGATTGAATTTCCACTCATTGACTGTGAGTGACCTTTTAGAATACGGGCCGTGAGTGTTGGCTTATTCTGATTGAGTGTTGTCTAATTCTCACTGAGTGTTGCCTCACTCTCACTGAGAGTTCCCTTATTCTGACTAATTTTGAAATTACGAATAGTCAACCTCGTTCCCAGGCCTGAGGGATACTCATTTGGTAGTTTGCGGAAATCATTGATTTTTTATTTTTACAATGAGCGGGGTGGGGGAGTTGTTAATTCCCCGAGCCGACCGCGCAAAGTCCCGTGCGAGGGTACTAATTCCCCCCGGCTAATTACACCCGGGGAAACGAAAGCATTAGCGAAGTCTAAAGTTCATCAATGATCGCGGATGGGTGGTCATCCTCACTGATCTCATCTGATCGTGGCTCACCAACGGTGTTGGGGTGTTGGATGGGTGGTCATCCTCACTGATCTCAAAAATATGGCGGACTGTCATGAATAGCGGACACTGATTGGTCCAATTTAAAGTTTGCATTATAACGACTGCATGACGACAGCGAAATAGCAAACATTTCTGGATTTGATGATTGATAAATTTCTTGCAAATATATTTCATTTTTGCTCGCCGCATTTTTGCAAGATTTTGTAAATTTCAAAAGCTTTCTCAGAAAGAAAGGGCGAAAGAGTCGGCTAAAAGAAGGGAGCCGACGTTAACGAAGGTATGTTTGTTTTAAATATTGATTTTATAATTGCTTAAAAACCCGACCGCCTTTGGCCCTTTGGCACTTTGCGTATATGAAACAACTAAACAAGACAGCATATAATTTCAGTGTATTATTAATATTGATTCCCTTTTTTAAATAAAAAAGAAAGCACAGTTATTTGCATGCGAGAATTTGAAATCATTTTATTGCAAATTCAAAGTTTATCGATAAAGCCATTTAATTAAAGAATAAAGGCAGTTTAGTTTTATAAAGAACACTTTAATTATATAAAACGTTTTGCGAAGCATTTGTGGTTGAATTTTACCTTAAATTGAAGCTTATATTACGTATAATAACATACCTAACATATATACGTTTAGTCTAGGACCTGTATATGAGTTTGTATATATGCGTTTCATTTAGGACATGTAATCTCTACTGTTTTAAGGGTAAAATGACCATGGCGGTCAACATGGCATATGTGCCAAAACCTGAATCCGGGACGAAAGTCCTGAAAATTACCCCGCCCTGTAACGGCAGTGTCGTCATAACTCTAACTTCCGAAAAGAAAAAGCAATAGCCTTTCTGAAGTGCTTATAGTGTTCAGAAGGGTTGGTTTTAGTGGTGGTCATTGGAAGGAAAATTTGTCTAAGTATAATATTTTACAAGAAAATGACCATGCACCACCCCAGGTAAATTGCTAAATATGCACAAAATAACTAATATGCCTGGCAGAAATTAAATTTTCTTATCTCCTAAAAAAAATTATCATGGGGTGAAAAACTATGCTCAATTTAATATAATTATTGTGGATTTCATTAGGATTGTCATTGTTTTCATTACATATAATACATTTTATTTCACGTACCCCCCACGAAATTAAAACACAATTTCAGCCATATTTTGCCGTCTTGTTTGCTTTTTATCGCCGAATCTGGCAAATATCATCCAGTTGTCGTACTTTTACATAATCATGAATGGCTGAAGAAGATTTCAAAGAAGGTTTCATCAAGTTTGGAAACAGTGCAGTGTATTTTATCTTCGATATTGTATCCTTCGATATTTCGTGAAAAATGGCGCCATTGCAATGACGCGCCGCTTCTCTGGCAGATAAATGCTACTTCTTCGTCTTCCTATGTATATAGATTACAGTATCCAGAAGTAATTCATTGTAGAATAGTCCCAATGGAAAAATTGAAAACATTAGTTGTATTGGAAAGAAGAAAACCTCCCAATACAGTTGTCTTGTCAGAATTCAAAAGAAGTCATTTAAAAGTCACGCCAAGTTCGTGAAAACTCCTGGTGGGCTACCATAGGCGTACCGGGCGGGGGGGCGGGGGGGGCGGCAGCCCCCCCAGTTTTTTGGGCAGTCGGGCAATATTCGATGAACAGTCGGGCAATTTTGGTTTGCAATAAAAAAAAATGGGTCAAATTCTGTCAATTTTGTCTAAAAATAATTCAATTTTTTGGCAAATTTTGTTTTTTTCGAAAATTTATGTTATGCTCCTGAAAAATTGTTTGTCCGGAAAATTTTTTTGACCCCTAAAATGGTACACTGACCGAAATTTTTTTTGGCGACGGGGGGGGGGGAGGTCGCCAAAATAATTTTTCCGGAAAAATTTTTTTGGTCCTAGTCGGGCAGAATCCCGAAAAGTCGGGCAGAATCTCGAAAAGTCGGGCAATTTTCTTGCCGCCCCCCTAATTTTTTCCTTCCGGTACGCCCATGTGGGCTACAATACAAGGGGGTGAATATTTTCACGAAACGTTTGTTCGCCACCACAGAAACCTAACTAAATACACTATATTTATTGAATGTTTATGATTGATGATAAAATACGCAAATATTTATTGTTTTTATCATCAATCATAAACATTCAATAAATATAGTGTATTTAGTTAGGGAAGCCTCACATATCGATTTTTTCCACGAGAAACGTCATATGTTCGTTTGGGGGTGGGGGGGTTGGCAGCTGTGACGTTTCTCTGTAAACATCATGGGAAAATTCGATAGTTTTTATCTTTGCAGAATATAAAAAAGAAAACAATTTGATACAAACAGCAGCCTATATATTCGTAATACCATACCTGTTCTATACCTATACATTTATATTATTACGCCTTCCTTGCATTGAAAACACTCAAATTTAAAAAAAAATACGCGCTAAAATTATCAATATTTCATGCAAAAAAAGTTGTTTTGAGAAACGTTGGATGACATATTCCTCGCGGAAGCATCGCCAATAGCCGACCGAAAAAAGTAGTAGAAAATTACCTTGTGTGTACTATAAGAACAAAATATCGATAACTATGTGTGACGTTTCTAAGGGGGGGGGGGCTCTCCAGAGAAACGAACATATGACGTTTCTCGTGGACAAAATCGATATGTGAGGTTTCCCTTATATATAGGTTTCTGTGGTGGCGAACAAACGTTTCGTGAAAATATTCACCTCCTGTCATGTAGCCCACGAGGAGTTTTCACGAACTTGCGCGTGACTTTTAAATTACTTCTTTTGAATTCTGACAAGACAACTGTATTGGGAGGTTTTCTCCTTCCAGATACAACTAATGTTTTCAATTATTCTATACAATGAATTACTTCTGGATACTCTAATCTAAATACATAGGAAGACGAAGAAGTGGCATTTATTGAGCAGAGAAGCGACGCGCCATTGCAATGGCGCCATATTTCACGAAATATCGAAGGACACAATATCGAAGATAAAATACACTGCACTGTTTCCAAACTTGACGAAACCTTCTTTGAAATCTTCTTCAGCCATTCATGATTATGTAAAAGTACAACAACTGGATGATATTTGCCAGATTCGGCGATAAAAAGCAAACAAGACGTGGGGGCTAAGTGAAATAAAATGTATTATATTTAATTAATGAAAATAATGACAATCCTTATGAAATCCACAATAATTATATTAAATTGAGCATAGTTTTTCACCCCATGATAATTTTTTTAGGAAATAAGAAAATTTAATTTCTACCAGGCATATTAGTTATTTTGTGCATAAATAGCAATTTGCCTGGGGTGGTGCATGGTCATTTACTTATAAAATATTATACTTAGACAAATTTTTCCTTCCAATGACCACCCCTAAAACCAACCCTTCTGAACACTATAAGCACTTCAGAAAGGCTATTGCTTTTCCTTTTGGGAAGTTAGAGCTATGTCGACACTGCCGTTTCAGGGCGGGGTCCTTTTCAGGACTTTCGTCCCGGATTCAGGTTTCGGCACATATGCCATGTTGACCGCCATGGTCATTTTACCCTAAAATAGTTGAGGTTACCTGTCCTAAATGAAACGCATGCAAACTCATATACAGATCCTAGACTAGTTGGGAAATTGATAATTTTGTAATTAAAAGAGATATTTTTAGGCGATTTTTCATTTGTAAGAATATTCTTAAAATCTTCTTATAAAATTATCGTGTTACCATGACAACTACTTTAGATACTTCATGTTCGGAAAATACAATGGTTTTGTCAGCAAGGCGAGAGTTTCTGCATGCATGTATTTTCTAGTCTATAGATATAATCAGGGCTTGAATAGATAATCGGTTAGGGTGCGACAGTGAAAGGTAATTTCGTTTGTATACTATATATAGGCAACAAGACAACGCCTACGATTTTGTCAAGAAAGTGGAAACAATTTGGAAGGTAAAATAATTTCAGTCGAAATGTTTTATTGCATTATAACTTGCCATTTCAACCTGAAGCACATTAACAAATTGGGGTCTAGTATACAACTTTGTGAAACGTTTTAAATCATTCATGATGTGCGTTTGAAATAGCTAGTGTGCACTGTATATGAGCAAGAATATCGGGCAAAGTCTGCAAAGATATGTATTATATATACTCTCACATACAATTGACCAATCAGGAATCTTCACAGGTGACGTCTATTCTACAAGATTTTAAAGTTTTCGCGAGATTAATTTTGTTTACAGTCGTGAGGTCATTAATAGAAATATTCATATCACTTCTCGTAAAATTAAGCTAAGTCTCCTTCAAAAGTACTTAATGCGTCTCATTGAGTTTTGTTGATGCACATAAATACAAGGTGAAGGTTAAATATGGAAAAATAATCAGTCTGACTCCATCAGAGAAATTAAGGCGTACATAATTATGAGTAAGCAGTTCGTGCTTGAAATCAAGAACGGCAGTCATGCAGTTTCACGTTCGCGATTTCAAACAAGAACGGCTGCCACCATTTATAACGGCTCGATTTTCTTCCTTTCGGCGTTTGTGAATCAAAAACATCTCTTGCGAAAATTGGGCTAGACCTAGTCGAGATTTGAATGATGGGCGAGATCGGAAATATTTGTCACATTTCCCATAATTATTACGTTTAGAAGAATCCAATAAAATATTGTTTTTATTACTGTATTCGTTGCCTTGACCATGATATCCCATCATGTCTTTCATTTATTTCGCACTGTAAAATTTTTGTAGTACAGTAGGGCAAATAAACTGGATGGGTACGTGATGGTAGGAAAGCGGATCTGAGATGGTTTTTTGGTTAATTAAAGCCACCAACCGTAAATAAAATTCTCATATAAGAAAGTTTCGGATTGATACGGCTGGAACTATATACAGTATCTGTAAAATACAAGTACAACTTCAACGACGAAGGGCTTTCGCTCAAAACAATAGACTGTTCGTAATTTTGGATAAATTTTCGCCCACCTGTGAAAATTTTTTTTCACCCACCTATGAAAATTGTCAACATTTTAATTTCGTCCATCTGTGAAATATTAAAAAATTTCGCCCACCTGTAAAAAAATTATAAATTTTTGCCCAACTGTGAAAAAATTCAAAATTTTCGCCCCCCCAGTGAAAAATTTAAAATTTTTCGCCCACCACCAAATTTGAATTTTCGCCCAGGTCCGAGGTGGTTCAAGGATTTAAAATTTTGCAGTTGGCCCAAAACTTGAAATTTTAAGCATGTCCCGGGTGGGTCAAAAATCTGAATATTTGCACAGATCCTTTCTTTCTACTGGCTTAAGTGAAGTCAGAAGCAGTACTGGCCATATAAAACTACCCCTATACGGCATAGTAACATTTAGTATATGCGGAAAACAGACCTCTCAACTCTCACGCATTCGGCGTGAGTCTCACGCAATTCGCTTCAGTCTCACGCTCTCACGCCAGACCTCTCAATTCTCACGCATTCGGCGTGAGTCTCACGCAATTCGCTTCAGTCTCACGCTCTCTCTCACGCCAAGTTTAGTAAATCTAACGCATAAAAATTTTGGTAAGTCCGGAAAAATTTTTGGACCCCTAAAATGGCACACTGATCGAAATTTTTTTGGCGAGGGGGGGGCGCCGAAATAATTTTTCCGCAAAAAATTTTTTCGGTACTAGTCTCACTCTTACCTTCTCTGCAAAGTTGAGAGGTCTGGGAAAACGGTATCTGACAGACTGTAATCTGAAATAGAGACAGATGTACAATTTATGGACTCGCCATTGCATATTTGCAATCCTGTTCAATAATCCTTCGCGCACTCAGTATAAATATCAAAATCCTTTACCCAATTTCCGATTGACATATTATTACGTACAGTACTTGCACATTTTATTCACGATTCCGTATTCAGGCCCCTTACCCCATTCAATGTCTGCCTCCTCTGCAGGCCCTCGTTGTGTCAGGGAAGGTAACGATTTCGAGAGGGCCGGCGGAATCTTGTAAAATGAATAAATGTTGTTTTGAACCTGCTTCGTTAAAGAAGGCAGTTTTATTCGTTGGTGTGGACAACAAACCTTATCATTAAAAAATGCTTCCTTCCACGTCCTAAGAGTCGCCAGTTTAATTTACAAGTTTCACGCTGCTTTTTTATATCCTGTGTATATTCAAGATTATGTAGAAATTTACTTGCTGACGTGATGCCGGCGCCATTTTTTTTACAAGATTCCGCAGGTCCTCGCCAGATCGTGACCTTCCCATGACGCAACGAGGGCCTGCGGACGAGGCAGATTCATTGTGGCGTAACTCCTTGCAAGTCTAACACACTACTGAATGTTGGAAGGAGGGGCTGCTCTGCTTGTTATTGAAGTGGAGGTCAAATTTTGCATGCACTGTCAATGTCAAGTGATGAAATTTTTGATTGTAGGTAACATGCATATCCCCAATAATGCAAGATGGTAAACAGCTCACTAATTTATGATGATTAATATTTGGAGAACTAAGCAACATGTGAAGAAGCTGTAAAAACTTTAACATTTGTTTCATTTTTACTATAGTCGTTCGAATAAAAAGGGATGTCAATACAACACAGCAAACGATTAAAATTACTGTAAGTAAAAGTTGATCTTAATAACAACATAGAGCAAAACCCAAATTTGAAACTCTTAACTTTCTGGGGAGGGGAGATCTCACTTCAACACCTCTTACGACTGCTTAAATGTACCAGATCCTGCAACTTGCAGTTCACGTTATCTGTATCCAATATGAGTGTAATTTCTAAATTTGTTTTCTTCTTCCAGACTCACAAACAAATAGCCACTACAAAAGGACCGTCATATGGTAAGTTGATTGCAGGTGTCGTTTTATAATTATCACAGTGATGATAAAATATCCGGAAATTAGCGTTTCGTTGTTGCCATGTTCCATATCAATATACTGTATACTGTTGTATCCTATTTCAGGACAGTAACTCTTCTGTTTAGTGAAATCCTGGTCAATTGTGACTGGGTCTGGAAATCTTTTGAATTTTTTATTGATTTTAATTTCATTCGCTTTTGTACATCTCTCTGTCTGTCTGAATGCTTGTCTGCCAGTACGAAGATCAGGAAGCGTATAGAACAGCAATGTATATGCGCTATAGAAATGTTATTATTATTATTATTATTATTAAACGTAAGGTTTTTAGCATTTTAAAACATTTTTATTTTTAAAAAACATTACATGAGTTTACTGATCTTGAGTTATGCATAATTGATTATCCTATAGTTAGTTTTTTTCATGTAAAAGAACTGATTTGCTCATTTCGCCTTTTCATATCCAAGCTTAATCCTATTTTAAATGCCAACATTAGATCAACTCCTCTTGACCTATTCTAATGCTTTGCTACAGTATAGGACGATAATTACTAACCATTATATCTTTAATTTACTAATATTTTTAATGATAGGTTGCTTTTCATCCCTTCCTCTTATTCGCTTATTTGAATATTGTAACCGTGAAATACGGATGAAACAGACTGTTGTGTTTTTTGAGGTAAAACGAAAAACTATATTACGCTCTATCTATATGGTATTGAGCACTGCTTGTGTTTCCTAAACCAAAATCTTAAGCTATATATAAATATATATATATATATATATATATATATATATATATATATATATATATATATATATATATATATATATATATATATATATATATATATATACACTACGAGCCTTCTTCAGAATACTGAGATTAAAATTACATATGTACATTATTACCCACTGGGGCACCCTGCGCCCCAGACGAGTATAGGTTTCGGCTCGCATTTTTCTCCGACAGTGGATCGTGGATCGAAGATCGATAGCCACAAAATAGAATATTAATGCGCTACCTAATTTTTACCCAAATTATCCATAAAGCTCGTGCAGCTCCTGCCAATTTTTACCCAAATTATCCATAAATAACCCTGCGTTTTGAGGAAAATTCGGGAAAATTGAAAATTTTACATGGGATTCGTCATGGAAACACCAACCTTCGCAAATCGCAAGTTTATACGTTTGGTTGCGCTGCTTTATATTTTGAGAAGAAAGCGACACCGTTCGATTCAGCGTAAGAAATTGTACTTACGGATGTCAAGTGTATTACTAAACACCAGTATTCTAGCGATTTATGGCCTTTGCATGACAATCAAGCGAAATTGTATTGTACGACAAATCGCTCGCAGTACGTATTTGTTGACAAACCACTCGCCGTACGTTTCATAGTGTATTTGTAATGCCTACATGGTGCAATAAGGATAAAAATACCACCGTTCGATTCAGCGTTAGAAATTGTACTAATTACGGATGTCAAATGTACAGTATTACTAAACAACAGTATTCTAGCGATTTATGGCCTTTGTCTTTGAAAGCCAAGCGAAATTGCATTGTTTACAAATCGCTCAAAATTATTAAACTAATTATAAAAAATAGGTACGCTAAGGGGGGGGGGGTGCTCTGCCAGCTCTGGTGCCGAGTTGTGTCGAACATGCGTGCCGCCCACCCATCAACTTGCTTCACTACTGCAAGGGCTTGCTTGAATACAGGAATTGAGTTGTAATTGTTGTTTACAGTTCGCTTATCATCATATTACTCAAATTATCATGAAAAATAGCACCCCTCCCCCCCCTGGCCAGGGCTAGGGGGTCCACTCCTCCCCCCCTCCCACATCCCCCAGTAAATCAATCCCTGTTCATAATCTTGATAGTTCATAATAAACTTTAGCAGGCATGCGAGAACATTGTAGATGCATAGAAGTTGTCAGCATAACAGGTGGTGCCAATATACATTTGCAGAGTTTTGAAAGCCTTTTTACACCATAATTGATACATAACATCAACATTTCTGCTGTTTATAATTGATCTATTTCATTTTAGAAAATGTCATAGTCAGGGTTGATGGCACACAAATCAACTGTTTATGCCTAGTAAATATGTCAAATAGGTCATATATTTCATGAAAGTCATTCATCAGTAACAAATGATGCCAGTATGGAAATTAGAAGTATAATCGATGCATATAGTTCTTGAATAGAATGATATAATTCAGCATACCAGATCCATGCAATAATATTTTGTCGTGGAAAAAAATCCAATAAACAGAATATTATGTTAGTTTTGTACATTGTGTGCTATAAATAAGATCCCATTATGACATATGGTTGTTGTTGATTATAAG
Organism: Paramuricea clavata; assembly: GCA_902702795.2. Taxonomy (NCBI): domain Eukaryota; kingdom Metazoa; phylum Cnidaria; class Anthozoa; order Malacalcyonacea; family Plexauridae; genus Paramuricea; species Paramuricea clavata. Next base: position 17,323 of record CACRXK020002536.1, on the reverse strand, counting down.
ACAATATAGTATGGGATAGGGGAAAGGGGGGTTATAAATTGCTTACTTGGTGTTCTTGGCAATGACATTCAGTTGCAGAAATCAGGGTGGATGAAAAAGGGAGAACCCCCTCCAGGATATATATAGTTATATGCTACAAGTTGATAATTATGACTGGTTGCAACTGTTACTATAAGTATTGATATTCCAATCTCTAAAGCTGAATCTCTGCTCTTCATGCAGCCACTATTACTTTGGCTTTCCTTTAATGAAAGCAATTATTCAATGCACATACTGATATAAAGTGCTTTAATTTAATTAAGAGAAATGTTTCCAATATGTGTGCCTTAGCTTCTGACTCTGCTAAATTTGTATAAAAATGATCTATCAAAGTCTGCTTGTCTGTAATGAATGCAGACACCAATTGTCTATAGTTATGATCATTGATAAAGAAACAAGACGCCTGCTCAGGCGTTCACACTGGCCTGAAAATGGCAACTTTCGTGGTACTGGGTGTAATGTGTAGTAGAGAAGTAGATAGGGATACAGGATCATAGGGATACTGGATCATATAAATACAACCAATAAATACAATCATGATCAGCAACTATCAAACATAATATACCAAGACGCCGGCTCAGACGTACCCTCCGGCTACGGGCAACTCAACCTGACAAGCCAGGCCCACTGTAATACTATGATAATCAACTACCAACCGTGAATAATGACGGGCCAATAATAGCGAAGAAATTATAGTCATTGATTTTTAATGCCGTTATATGGCTAGTTTCAGGAGCTAAAAAGTTCATAGACATAGACAATTCTTCTAAAAAATACGCCAATTTGCTTCCATTTATAAGATAAACTGATCCCAACCCAAAGCCCTTCTCTAACCCCAACCAGTAAACATCTAATAAACAATTTGAGAATTAAAAAAGGGGAGGGGGGAAGTTGGATCTTGTTCCAAGAACAAATCAAACCGTATCGCGTTTCAATTCGCCGCACGCAACGCCACCTCGCTGAATACAATCGAAAACATACATTATATAGTAATATATGATGAATTAGAAAGTAATTTGGCGCAAATTAATGTAATTAGGTGCAAATTTATAATTATGCAAATAAATAAAAGAGCACAAGCATGTTTATGAGCCTACGTAGAACGTATATTTATACTTGTTAATTAAAAAGTTGAACTATCAAACCTTTAACTTGTCCTTGTTTATATTCCACTATATTGTATAAACTCGCTTGGTCCAAGTTTTGGGGTTTTCGAGTCGTTACACAAAGAAAAACACACTAATTCAACACGCAAGAAAGGCCGGAGTGCGACACAACGTAAAATCCATAGAAAACCGGCACAATTATTTGAAAATTCAACGAAACTGTGTGAAATATATATTAGATCGCTCAGTGAAAAGCCGCCATCTTGAAACTGAACTGAATATGTCACTGGAGCACGTTGCACCCTGAGCCTGCGATGACCTAACGCAAACTCCATTTCTCGTCGAAAACAGAAAACAGAAAAAGAGAGATTTAAGACACTTGGGCTACAGGCCAGTGTAATTATGTAACCTTACGAAATTAAATAGCCTTCTATTGGTTTCATTCAACTAATTTATATTAATTAAAGTCACCAATGAAAATGCTAAATTGAAAAGTACATAAACATCAACATTTACAACTCGATTTACACTTACAACGGCAACATGTGCAAGAATCATTACTTTCATAGTTTCATTATAGTACTCTCAATGCCATTAGTCAATAATTTTCTTGTCAAAAATTGCGAACCAGTTCGTTTCCACTACTGTACGTATTAAATGATGAAACCCTTCAAATGCTTGCCACAAATGCACTGTCGACATTTGCCATACTCAGACTAGTAAAATACGTTGTTATGACTATATATACGGTATATATATATATATATATATATATATATATATATATATATATATATATATATATATATATATATAAATCGGATCGAAAGTTTGCAGGAATAAATTTACGTAGTGTTTCCACAAACAAAACTATTATATGTTTTATCGCCACGCATGCAAACATACAAAGAACATATCAAAACTATAAAATAAAATTTTATCCCATATTTTTTTTGATGTTTTCGGATGTATTGACGTTAAAATCTCAGTAAAGTACTGTTTTTTCGCTTCTGAATAAACATCGCCGCTATGTTATCATATTTTTACACTTTCCACACAAAAAAACGGGACAAAAACCGGCTTTCGTTGTGAGCACAAAATCTTAAAACTCACAATATAATCAAAATAAATAACAAGAAACAAGCCATTAAAGTCGACACAATGGCTTCTGAATTTGGCTCGTGAAGCAGCTTTCGCTTGTTTTCCCGCGTTTTCTCCCGTTTCCTAGGATACGAGGCCTCGATCACAATTGATGAACAAGGTCTATAATGCAGTTTCATTTATTTAAGAATGCGGCAAAAGTTTGGGAACTTCTCCGAACGGATTTCCACCTGGTGGCAGTGGTCTTGATTTGACGATAAAATGTGCAAAGGTTGGAAATTGGTTTTCAGCGGATATCACTTGGGAAATTCCAAAACCACAATGTAAGTGAGAGTTTTATGGTGATGTTGCGCGTCATTTACTTACACAAATAAACTTTACCCAACATTGTAAAGTTCTTATTTATGTTTTATTAGTCTATTTCTCTGTGTATATCTATATATCTATATGTTCGTGTCCCATCGCACGTAAACGACCACGTTCCTACTAATTTCCATCTCCCGTAAGGAGGTCACGTGGTAGGAGATCAACATGCAACAAACATCACATCATTGTGTTGTTTGCAAAGTGGTGAATTCAAAGCCTTTAAACCGACTGCTGCAATTTATAGTTGCTTATTATGATTTAATCTCACTCGTACGTGCAAAAGGTTATTAAGAGAGTAACCTCTTGTACTAGAGTGTGGCAAAAGAGAGTTTCAATCACGTTTTACGTGAAGAAAAACAGCAATTTTATACGTTTCACATGTAAAAACTACCATTCCACAAAACTATAAAAAACACGTTTGCTGTCTGACGACCAGTGTCAATGGAATTTTTTGTTACAAGGCCAAAAAAATATATGTGGGTTTCCGGTTTCTTCTTATAAAAACTTAGGTAGGGTTGGTAGGTTTTAACTTTTTTTTTAATTTTCCGAATAAGCGGACGCCATTTTGTTTAGTCAGTGTTTCCACATTCAAAGATAAATTTCCTAATATTGCCTCAAATTTCAATTTTCCACAAACTTTTTCCTCTAAGTCGAAACACTTACAAGCATGATCCAATAAAAAAGTTTAGGGTAGGGATTTCCAAAAGCTAGGTAGGGTTGGCCCAAGCAAAAAACCACACAAAAGGACATCGGGATGTGTTCACTTTGGAGAGAAGAATTGTTGTATTCCGTATTTTTTTTATAATTATCATGCATGTACTGCAGGAATTGAAAGACATTTCGATGTATGAGATTTCGGTAAAATGCATCATCTGATATTACAATTTTACTATAATCGCCTGACTATTTAATTAGCATGTGCCAATCTTTGGTTATCTTAATTCCTGTTATTTAAAGTGATATGCTAATGAAAACCTAGATTATTTGTGCGGTTGGCAAAATACGAAGGTGCGCCACCATACAGTTTTTCACCCATATACAGGCCAAAAGTCTGTTTGTTTATAACGGCAATAGGCTATATCATGATACACGGATGGAAATCGAGCTTGTAATATTGACTCTTGTGTTATCTACACATACGTTATTGACATAAACTTTATATTTGTTAGTTACCGGATTGGGTTGCTGTGGCACCTGAGCCCGCGTTAGTCATTGGTCATTTTAGTGTCGGCCATTTTGTACATTGTAAAACGTATTAAGTTTATAGCTGGCTTTAAGTAGGATAAAGCCATGCAATTAGTATGGTTTTTCATTTCTATTATTACTTTATGATTACGACAGTTATTACTGTCTGTTTGTAACACAAAGTTTACAGGTTTTGTTTTCGCTTCTTTTGTAATCACGCATTTTGATGTATTGGACCATGTTACTTAATATATTGATTTTAGCATATCATTCTGAAATATGCGAATGAAGATTATTAGATGATTAACTATACATACAGCTATTTTAATTAAGGTTGTCCCCGAGCAAAGCGGAAAAGTCGAATACGAGCGGAAAGGCTTGCTGGGAATGACTAAAAAATTATTGAATTTTTTAACGATTCCCAGCAAGCCTTTCGTGTCTGTATTCAACTTTTCCACTTTGCTTGGGTACAACCTTAATTTAAACAACTGTATGTTCACTAGATATACATGTATGCAGAAACCCTCGCCTTAAGGCGGATTTCCAGTCCTCGCACGAAGCTCCTCGCAGCTCGCTGCGAGTGCCTGCATCTAATTAAAATTAACTGTTTAGCATTGTGATTGGATGAAAGTGCTCATGCATGCACTCGCAGCGAGCTGCGAGGAACTTCGTGCGAGGACTGGAAATCCGCCTTTACTGACAAAATCATTATATTTTCCAAACATGAAGTATTTAAAGTAGTTGTCACGGTAAGATGATAATTTCATTAAAGGGAAATGGCAATATATTTTTTATTTTCTCGTTTGAAAGAACATTTAAAACCATATATAAGACACTTTTACCGTTTTTTCATATCTTGCTTACTTCTACAAATATTTTAATCGAAAGAAATGAAATGTCCGCCATCTTGGATTTTTGTGGATATGCATGTTACGACACAACAGGGGTCACGCAATATTTTTATCTAGATAACCACTAATCATTTTGCACTCAAAATTATACTCTGTATGCCCTTGGAAATATCAAGATTACTTGAAACCTTTAAAACATCTACCAATCAATATTTGGTCAGCAACGAATACTTTTATATGGTTAATCCCTGTTGTGACGTCACCAAAACTACCGTTAATGAGATCAAAATTTTATCCAAGATGGCTGACATCTCGTTACATCAAGTGAAAATATTTCAAGAACTAGGCAAGATGCAAGATATGAAGAATCGGTAAAAGAAGTTATTAAATAGTTTCAAAAGTTCTTTCAAATGAGAAAATAAAAAATATATTGCCATTTCCCTTTAAGAATGTTTTTATAATTGAAATCCCCCCCCCAATACCAATTTTAATTACAAAATTATAATACAAACATCAATTTGATGTAAAGTTCAACCTGTCCATAAACGCTTCACAAAACGTTTTAAAATGTTCTTAAAACTAAACTGCCTTTTATCTATCGATAAACTTTGAGTTTGAAATAAAATGATTTCAAATTATTCCATGAAAGTAACTTTCTCTTTATCTAAAGATTTTAATATAATAAAAAGAGTAATTAATGAAAATACACTGAAATTATTTTTTCTATTCAACGATTACCTTTCGAAACTTACCTTTAACGTCGGCGTCTTTGCTCCCTTCTTCTAGCAAGCCTTTACGTTTTTTCCCCTCAAAAAAGCTTTTAAATTTACAAACTATTGCAAAAACAAATATATTTGAAAGAAATGTTTGTTACTTCGCTGTTGTTATGCAGTCGTTAAAACGCAAATTTTAAATTTGACCAATCAGTGTTCGCCATTCGCGACAGTCCAATATATTTTGAGATCAGCGAAGATGACCACCCACCGAATGGTAAAGGGTGAACCATAGCCATGCGCCCGCCATCCCGGGCGCATGGCTACCCGCGCTTTGACATTGCAAGAAAAGATAGAAATCGAAACGGGGGAGGTGTTGCAATTTACTTACGAAATACAATTCCTCACACCGTGCGAGATGATTTAATACCAACTGACACAGACATAGAAGCATAAACCAAAAACTAAACAACCCATGCTAGTGTCGACTTGATATCGCCCGCCAGACTCAAGCATAAAACTATTTGACAAATTTGAAAACTTCTTACAAAAAGCACATGACGAAAACAAGGAACTTATTATAACAGGCGACCTAAGCTGCAACCTTTTAACCACTGAGTCTGAGAAAAATACTCACATTAAGAAACTTAATGACCTAATAGTGTTTATCAATTACAGCAGCATATACAGTGTCCGACAAGGGTTACCATTGCCACCAAAACTTTGTTGGACTGAATTCTAATAAAAATAGACGATACCAAGACGTACTGTACATTCTGGGGTAATACACTTTGGAATAAATGATCATAGCTTAGATTTTATATGCGGAAAAATTTGCATCCCAAAAGCGAAGCCAAAAATTTGTCGAAACAAGACAATTTAAACATTTTAATGCGGCTCAATTTCAACATGATTTAAGTAATGCGTTTAATTCATTTCCAAGCTATACAGACCCAAACATAGCATGGCAAACTTGGAAAGAAATCTTCATGCACCAGTCAGACGACGAAAAGTCAAAAGTGAATACAAACCATGGCTAACTAATGAAATCAAAACTATGAGTTACCATAGAGATTATCTAAAGAAAAAAGCAATTAGCCTTAAATCTGCAACATTTCATGAATCGTATAAACGTTGCAGAAATCAGATAAATCGCGTAATTAAGGAAGCAAAGGCTAACTACTATAAATCAAAATTAGAAAATAGTAATAATACCAAGAATTGCTGGAAAGTTATTAATTAACGAACGTTTGAATAAGCAATCGAAATACACGCAAATTAAAGAGGTAAAAGTGAACGGCAGTAAAGTAACGGGTGACATGAACATAGCAAACGAATTCAATAACTTTTTTTCTACAATAGGACCAAGGTTAGCGAATGATATTACACCAACTGATTTTGATCCCCTTAGCTGTGTAACACCTGCATCCAAGGTCTTTGAATTGAAGAACATAACATATTCAGAACTAGAGAGAGTATTGACGGAAGGCAAAGCCTGTAAAGCATCTGGTCTTGACAAAATTTCGAACTAACTCTTAAAAGTCACAAGATACGCAATTATCGATTCACTTGCCTATATATTTCATCTATCGTTTAGTACTGGAATTTTTCCAGACAAAATGAAATTTGCCAAAGTTACCCCTATTTACAAAACAGGTGAGAAATCTGATTGTAGTAACTATAGACCTATATCTGTGATCGACCGTAGCAAAAGCATTCGAAATGATTGTTTACAATCAACCAAACAACTTTCTTAATCAGAATACGATTATCTCAACACATCAAGTCAAGTTTTCGTAGTCGACATTCAACAGAAACTACACTTCTTCATACTACAAACCAATTACTCGTCAACATGGACAATGGCTTGATTAGCGGCATATTATTCGTAGATCTTAAAAGGGCTTTTGACACAGTCGACCATGAGATACTTAGAAGACTACGGAATAAGAGGAAGAGCCTTACAATAGTTCAGATCATATATTCTCGAAAGGAAACAAATGTGCAAAATTAATAACTCGATTTCAAATGTTAAAAAGATCGGGTGTGGAGCTCCGCAGGGATCAAACCTTGGTCCTCTGCTATTTCTTATTTACATAAACGATCTGCCAAATTGTTTAGAAACAACTCGAGCTTCCATGTTCGTGGACGATACCAACATATCATGCTGTAGCAATTCACCCAGTGACATTGAACACAAACTAAATACCGACCTCGAAAACGTACATAAATGGTTGTTAGCCAACAAATTGACGTTGAATACAGAAAAAAACAATTTATGAAAGTCGGATCTCGGTAAAAATAAATGATATGCCCAGTGTTCCACATATAGTCATTGGAAATCAGATAATAAATCAAGTATCAAGCAAAAAGGTTTTAGGGGTCATAATTAATGATAAATTAAAGTGGCACGATCATAATGACGCACAGTGTAAAAAAATCTCAAAGGGTATAGCCCACTTGAGAAGAGCAAAGCCTTTTGCAACACTAGATACATTACTAACAATGTATAAATCACTTCTTTTACCGCATTTTACATACTGTTCCACTGTATGGCATGCAGGGCCGTCCTCAGGGAATTCTTCAGGTGGGGGTGTAAGGTCATTTCAATCGACTAGTGCCGAAAATTTTTTTTCCGGAACAGATTATTTTTGGCGACCTCCCCCACACGTCGCAAAAAAAATTCGGTCAGTGTACCATTTCAGGGGTCCAAAATTTTTTCTGGACATACAAAAATTTTCCGGAACATTCAAAAAATTTTCCAGATATCACAAATTTTCTCCATTTTTCCAAATTTTTTTTCTAAAATTCCGACCACGATCTTGCCTTTGCGCGAAAATATTTAACCCAACTAGCAGTTCTACCGACTGGATAGCAGTCCTACCGACTGGATAGCAGTCCTATCGACTGAATACAATTTTTGAGAGGGGGGAGGGCTGGGGTGGGGGGGGGGGTGTCACCCTCCCCATAGGTACGGGCCTGATGGCATAATGGAAACAACTCACACATCACAAAGCTACAAAAACTTAAAAAACGAGCGGCGCGGGTGATAACAAATTCAGGTTATGACGTTAGATCACACTAGATATTTGATATCTTAAAATGGGAGCCAATTGAAGCTACTTTTACTAAAAGGGAACAAATAATGACATTTAAGGTACTAAAAGGCATTGTACCAACATATTTGACTGAATTATTCACCACTAACAACAATACCACATACAGTTTAAGAAGCAATACTCGAAAGCTTTACCTTGATAAACCAAAAACAAATCTCTTAAAACGTAGTTTTTCATATCGAGGAGCAATGTCCTGGAATAGCCTACCACTTGAAATCGTCGATAACTGCGGCGATTTATCAGTTGATTCATTTCAAAGACTTATCAATCAGAAGAATTAATAAATTTGTGAATTTATTATTGTAAATTAATAATGTAAATAGTATTTATAGGTAATTTGATTATCTATTGTATTTTAGTTGTTGCACGGCTCTTTAAAAACCAGGGAACTGGAAGATCACCGTTCATGTAAATAAGCAGTTTAAATAATAATAAACACAACTATATGAACTAATAAAAATGACAAGACAGAATACATGGAAATATATAAATATACAAGACAATCAGATATTTCAAATAGTTAACAAGTCCGGACTTTCCCATTCCTTATTTCGACAGCAGAAAATATAGTATGTACTTCGAATGGCAATAGTCATTATCTTCCTAACACAGTACGTTTGGTAGTTTTTGTACAGACCAACATTTCCTAACATTTCTAGGGAGCTCATAGAAAGATTTATAAAGTTTACTTCGTTAAAATTTTCGTCTAGTTGTTTTACTAGTTCTTTATATTTAGCTTTTTTCCGATTAACGTTGTTCTCGAGCTTTGTCTCATAGCCAACAGTGAGGTCGACCACATAAAGAGAGCCATTTGATAACGATAGTAACAAATCCGGGCGATACGTATCACCAGTTATTATTGACGGACTTTTGAATCCGGGCACCTCAGCGTAGAGGGCAGAACCGTTCACAGTTTGCAAGGTATTGGGAAGAAAGTTCAGGATTGAATTGTGCCTCCACGTAAATCGATCGAGATAACACTGACATCCAGCGACCACGTGCAATAATGATTCTGGGCCGAGACAAAAGGAGCATTCTGAACTTGAAGACAATCCCCATCTGCTAAGGTTCTTACGTGTCGGAAGAGAGTTATTGATATAGCGTATAGTAAAGTTATAAATGTTTTTCTGAAGTTTTGATTGAGCAGTAGACCACACTTTGTTAAGATGCGACAAGGAGAAATTTGTTACATTAGAGAAAAAGGATCCCTGACAAGTTAATTGGTTTTTGAGTTTATCTTCATGTTCAGAGCGAAAATCTTTAATTACTTTTTTGGTTGAGTTATAAAAGTCGTATTGGATGTTAGTATGAGTATTAGTAGATTTCCACAGTTAGTTAATTGATTGATTATGATAAAGTTTTAAAGCGTTTCGAAGAACTGTTTGGCATTGGATAAATTTCACCGATGGAGGATAAATACTGTGACCAAATTTGTTACAAGTTAGAAAAACAGTACTTAGTGTTCCTGAGATTGGAATTTAAAGCCATTTACGGATGTATTGGTTGACTACGGGATCAATATTTTCAATAACCCATGTTTTAGAAAGTGTTGCGATGGTGAAATGCCAGGATAATTTGGATAAGACATAACGACTGTACACGAGAAGCTTATTTCTTGGGTGGAGTGGCTTCGAGTCAATATCAGTCATTAGTTCATTAACGAGGGTGGTTAGTTCAGTCTTATGGTTATTATTCGACATGTTAAAATCAAAGTAACCTTCCTAAATATTGAAATGCTTCTCCAATCTTTGTTGTTGGTATCAGATTATTGTTGATGAGGAGTTTCGGCAAATATTGGACTGATTTTGTGATGGCTTTCTTGATGCCAAAGGTACTACATTTATCGACTCTGATAATCATATTGGACCATTGGCACTAGGTGGAAAAACGATTTAAGAGATGCTGGTTTTCAGATTCTTGCCAGTGATTACGGCTGCGTCATCAGCGAACTGGAACCAGTGGATAGGATTTAATAGCTTGAAGGAGAAGCCAAACTGACGGTACTTTTCAGCTTTTATATGTTGGATTAAAGTATTAAAACACATATTGAAAAGAAGAGGACTGAGGCAATCTCCTTGCAATACGCCAAGGCCAACAGATTTAAAAGGGGTGCGGAATTCGGAGGTAATTATTGAGGTTTGGAAATCAGTGTATAAACTTTTTATAACGAATTTTATGTGTTCTGGGATGTGGTGGTAGTCGAGTACTGATTGGATGAGATTGTGGTGGACATCGCCGAACGCATTCTTCAGATCAAGTAGGGTGATGCGGGCTTTGTTAATGATGTCAGCCATTTGCGCAGTGTGTTCTAGAGTGCCAGATAGGTTAGGGGTGAAGTCCTTTTGTATGCCGTGTTCGATAAAGTTATTGGATGCGAGGAAGGAATATATTGCGTTTCGAAGACAAGATGTAAAACTTTTAATGGTATGGACTCAGGTGTTATGGGACGGAAATTTGACGGATCATCAGTGTTGCCTTTCTGATGTATTAATATAGTACATGCTTTTTTCCATTCATTCGGGACAGTTCCAGATAGCCAAATTTCTTGAATTAGTTCACTGAGGTAAGTTCTCAGATAAGGACATCGCTTCAAACAAATTATCAAAAGCTGATCAAGGGGGCAAGGGGAGCCAGACGATTTCATTTTACGTATCTCATTAGTAATTTGTTGGTAAGTCGGGGGGTCAAGGTTGAATTGAATTTCGGGATCGGATAATAATAATAATAATAATAATAATAATAATAATAATAATAATAATAATAATAATAATAATAATAATAATAATAATAATAATAATAATAATAATAATAATAATAATAACATACATATTAACATACTAGAAAGGAAGAAAAAGGGACAAATCAGAAAGGAAGGTAAATATAAAAGGCTCGAGGAAAAATATAAGATAAGAACAAAGGGGTTACCAACAATGACTGAGGAGCTTAAGCAGAGGATACTAGCGAAAATAGAGAAGGTAAAGATGTATGAACAGAATATAGACAGAATAGAATGTTTCAGAGTGACCAAAAAAGGTTTTATGTGGAAATAAACAATGGTCAGGAAAGTAAAGTTGATAAAGTGATACCAGATGCGGATGAAAGTATAAAGTTCTGGAGCGAAATATGGGACAATGGAATTGAACATAATAAGGATTCTGAATGGCTACATGAAGTGAAAAAGGGAATCGAATATTTGAAACAAAACGATTTGAAGATAAATAAGGAAGATATTACAAAGCAGTGTAAGAAGATCCCCAATTGAAAAGCGCCAGGCCTAGATGGAGTACAGGGTTATTGGATAAAGAAAATTACTTCTTGTTATCAAAGGATTGCAGAACAGTTAGATGAGATTTTAAATGGTAAGGCTGAACTACCTCAATGTATCTCACATATGGTAGGACAGTGTTGTGCTTAAAAGACCCATCATGGGGTAATGCATTTGATAACTTTCGACCCATATCTTGCTTACCATTGATGTGGAAATTGACGACAGGGGTGATTGCCGAAAGTATGTACACTTTTCTGGAGATGAATGATGTACTACCGAATGAACAAAAAGGATGTAGAAGAACGACTAGTGGAACAAAAGACCAATTGTTAATTGATAAGTTAGTTTAAGAGATTGTAAAAGAAGACATACAAATTTGTCGATGGCCTGGATAGACTATCGCGAAGCATATGATATGGTACCTCATTCCTGGATAGTGGAATGTATGAGTATGTTCAAAATCGCAGCAAATGTGAGAATGGTTGTGGAAAGTAGTATGGAGAACTGGAAAACAGAGTTAACATCTTCGGGAGAAAGCCTAGGTATTTTTCAAGGTGATAGTTTATCTCCTTTGATATTTGTGATGTGCATGACGCCGTTAAGCTTCATACTGAGAAAGGAAAAGTTAGGGTATGAATTTCGCGGAAAAGAACTCAAGATCAACCATCTTCTATTCGTGGATGATCGGAAGTTGTTTGGAAAGAACAAGGAGCAAATAGAATCACTGGTGAAAACTGTCCACATTGTTAGCAGACATTGGAATGGAATTTGGGATAAAGAAATGTGGAATTCTTGTAATGAAAAGAGGAAAGATTGTGGAATGTAATGCAATACAGCTACCTGATGAGGAAACAATAAAGTCCGTAGAAGAAGATGGATATAAATATCTTGGTATACTGGAATTAAATAAAATTATGGAGGATGAAATGAAGAGAAAGTTTATAAAGGAATACGGGAGGAGGTTAAGACTGGTGCTGAAATCAAAACTTAATGGCAGAAACGAAATCATGGCGATGAACACTTGGGCTGTTGCGCTGCTGAGGTACGGAGCTGGTGTTTTGAAATGGACAAAAGATGAAGTTGCTGCAATGGATCGCAAAACACGTAAACTGATGACAATGTATGGTGCTCTTCACCCAAGAAGCGACATTCATCGATTATATTTACCGAGGGGAAAGGGCGGAAGAGGTTTGATTAGTTGTGAAGGATGCATTCGTACAGAGGAGAACATTTTGGGATGGTATGTAAAGAACAGTGTGGAACCACTTTTACAACAAGTTGCAAAGACAGGTGTGATTGAAACGGAAAGATGCGAAACAAAAGAAAAATTTAAGAAGAAAGCAGTAGGAGCTAGAGAAAGCCTGGATTGACAAGAAAATGTATGGACAATATAACTAAGATTTGGGTAAAGAAGTGGATAGGGTACGAGAAGACATGGCGCTGGCTGAAGAAAGGAGACTTGAAACCTGAGACTGAAGCACTTCTATGTGCTGCACAAGAACAAGCTCTACGGACAAATTATGTAAAGTTTCACATAGAAAGAACTGTTGAGTCTCCACTCTGTAGACTTTGTGGGGAAAAGGGAGAGCATATAACACACTTGACAAGTGAATGCAAGAAGCTAGCACAAAAAGAATACAAACGAAGACATGACAATGTGGCTCGCATTGTAAACTGGAAGCTATGTGGTTTGTACCAACTAGGGAAAGCTGAAAATGGTATGAATAATTGAGTAATTGAATCAGATAATGTAAAGATTCTCTGGGATTTTAACATACAGTGCGATCATGTGATTGAATGTCGAAAACCTGATATTGTAGTGGTTTTAAAGAAGGAAAAGGAGTGCAAGATCATAGACCTCGCAGTTACAGGGGACTGTAGAATTGGTATAAAAGAAACAGAGAAGGTAGAAAAGTATGAGGAGTTGAAAAGGAAAATTCGGAAAATATGGGCAATGAAAAAAGTAGAAGTCATCCCAATAGTAGTAGATGCCTTAGGAGCAGTTAGTAATAAACTGGATAAGTGGATTGAGAAATTGGGAATACATATAAGAATAGAACTTACTAGACTGATAGAGGAAACTAAAATTAATTACTACAATACCAAATTTGCAAACTCTAAAAATAGTGCTGACAGCTGGAAAACAATTAACGAATTATTAAACAAAAAGTCCAAAACAACGACTCTCAATGCGATTTCTGTGAATAATGAGGTTGTTACAGGAGATAAAAACATTGCTAATGAATTCAACAAATATTTTGCTACCATTGGACTAAACTTAGCTGAAAACATCTGTACAACTGACGTTGACCCGTTGACAGTAGGGACAGCTGATTTTAACTTCAAAAGTATTGAAAAAGCAAATGTGAAAAGCGTATTAAAGAAATCGAAAGCTACCAAAGCAACAGGCACTGATAATATTTCAATTAAGCTTCTAAAATTAGCAGGTGACTCTATCACAGATCCATTAACATTCATTTTTAATTTGTCTTTATTTACTGGTATTTTCCCTGATGACATGAAATTTGCAAAAGTTACGCCAATCTTTAAATCCGGAAGTAAACTAGATTGCGGAAATTACAGACCAATCTCAGTTCTTTCGGCAGTTCCCAAGATATTCGAAAAGATTGTTTATGAACAACTCACGAAATTCCTAGACGACAATAACATTATTCCAAAACACCAGTCTGGCTTTCGGCCACTGCATTCAACCGAAACGACACTGCTTCAGTCAACTGACAAATGGCTTTTTAATATGGATAAGGGCTTAATTAATGGAGTTTTGTTTCTGGATTTAAAAAAGGCCTTCGACACAGTCGACCATAAAATTCTTCTTTTAAAACTTAAACGCTATGGAGTAGGTGGGATTGCATTCCAATGGTTTCAATCCTATCTTCAACAGCGACAACAAATCTGTAAAATTGCAGGCTCTTCATCTAATACCCAAACGCTACATTGTGGTGTCCCTCAAGGATCAAATCTTGGACCAATTTATATCAATGACCTACCCAATTGCCTTGAAACAACGCATGCCTCGATGTTTGCGGATGACACAAACTTGGCATGTGAAGGTGTTTCATCAGAACAAATTGAGCAAAAACTAAATAACGATCTTAATAATGTTCAAACGTGGCTAACATGCAACAAACTTACACTAAACAAAGAGAAAACTGAATACATGATTATTGGATCACGCCAGAAATTAAATAACCTATCTCGTAATCCGAACATAGTCCTTGGAAACCATAGTGTGGAACGAGTTCAGGACAAAAAAGTCTTGGGTGTGAAAATTGATAAAGAATTGAAATGGAAAGATCATATCGATGCACAATGTAAGAAAATTTCTAAAAATATAGCCCTCCTAAGGAGGGCGAAAAACTTTACAACAGAACAAACACTTTTGACAATGTATAACGCGCTAATTTTACCCCATTTAACTTATTGTTCCAATGTATGGCATGATGGAAATAATACAAATATGAACAAGCTTGTTAAACTGCAAAAAAGAGCAGCTCGTGTGATAACAGGTTCTAATTATGAGATACGTTCCTCTGACATTTTTAAGAAACTTAATTGGGAACCACTAGAAACCACTCTGAAAAAACGCGAACTTGCGATGACTTTTAAAGCGATTAGAAGTTTCGCACCAGAGTATTTATCTAACCTTTTCACCGCTACTTTTGACAATGATTATAGCCTTCGAAGTAATAACATAAATCTCTGTTTAAAAAAACCTAAGACGAATTTTATGAAAAATAGTTTCTCTTATCGTGGATCATCATCATGGAATAAACTACCTATGCAAATAAGGGATAACTACAATCAACTATCTATTGACTCATTCAAAAGTACTATTAATGGATATTTCAAGTCATAGATTGTTGAGTGTTTGCATGATTTATGTCACTATTATAGATATATATGATTTAAAACAATTATTGCGTGCTATTTTGTTATTACGATATTAATTAGTTTTTAGTCTATAGATAGTATACTTTTGTAAATAGATGCACGGCCCTATGAAAACCAGGAAACTGACAGGTTACCGTGTTTAAATAAATTTAAATAATAATAATAATTTGTAGTTACGTGGCTTTAGATAAATGCAATGTATCCCGCCCGGGCAATAAGTGAAAAATTGTTGCCCGCCCCGACCACTGAGGCCCCGACCGGCTACGTACATAAATAAACAAAACGGCGGCACAAATTTATACTATTTAAACTACTGTTTTGTGGCTTTGTGTTAAAATAAAGAATGTAAAAGAGAAGAAAAATACATAACAGGCAACAGGATATGCTGCTGAAACCATTTAAGTAGGTTTTTTAAATTTTAAACTCGTTTACGCTATAGGGTTTTTGTAATGAAATACAAATATTGTTGCATGAATGTTGTTCAATGTTGATATTTTTTCGTCGACATTAAGTGTATATTGTACTTTTGTAAACTTTTTAACGAAATTTAAAACAAAAAATTGCTTTAAAACAGCAAAATATACGTCCTTTCAAAATGAAAACCAATTACTTCGACAGAGTTTGTACTAGCGCATGCGCATAACGTCGAAAACCGTCCATGACATAAACAGTTTTCCCCCAATTATCCATAAGGCCCCTGCCAATTTGACCCAAATTATCCATAAATAGCCCTCCATTTTGAGGAAAATTCGGGAAAATTGAACAATTTTACAAGGAATTTCGCATCGAAACAGCAACCTTCGCAAATCGCAAGAGTTTGGCTGCGCTGCTCTTTATATTTTGAGAAGAAAGCGATCTTTTGATTCTTTTCAACGATGTTTACGGTAAGTGAATGTGATTTAATTTCAAATACGCTCACCTCGCATGACTCTGCACCTATTCGTGGTAGACCTACACTAAAAGATGCTGAGCAATTTCGAACCGGGTCGATTATCCACGAATCGAAAAATACCTTCGGGTACGTAAAAAGTTGCATAAACAATTGCCAAAAATACACAACTAGGGATCCAAGGATAGTGTGAAGTTTCAAATTTAAAAAGGCACTGCAAGAACTATATAGGGTCGCCGACAACCTAGAAAAGCTTAATGGCTTACACTACGAAATAAACAGTTACCAAAGGCATTTCATCTCATTATTTATTGCTTTTAATACGCTCGGCATACGAGTAGCGTGACGTTTGAAACAAGCCTAACACATCAGAAACGTGCCTTGTGAAACTGATGCAATTCATCTATTTATTGTGTCACCAACAACCAAATTTTGCATATTCTAAATTTTCATTTGCAGCTGTCACTGAAAGCATCCCCACGAGGCTACTGCTATGCTAAATTTATCTAATAAACTATAATTGAAATAGCTGTATAAGATATGTTATGAATAATAAGCACTACGTCGTTACATCATTAAAAAGACGCATTTTATCCTCATCCGTTCCGTATTCTATCCGCATATCCGTTCCGTGGATCCGCTCCATCCGCTTCCGCATTTTAACTTAATTGTGACATGTGGCACAATAACAGTTTCATTGACCTTTGACTTTTCCCAGTGTGACGTGTGTCTATTTTCAGCTTTTCGCATGTGTTGAATATAAATATCACTTTA
>CACRXK020002535.1:0-42620 GCA_902702795.2 Paramuricea clavata | reverse complement strand
CACACATACACATACACATACACATACACATACACATATACATATACATATACATATACATATACATATACATATACATATACATATACATACACATACACATACACATACACATACACATACACATACACATACATACATACAAATACATACATACAAATACATACACATACATACACATACATACATACACATACATACACACACACACATACATACATACACATACATACATACACATACATACATACACATACATACATACACATACATACATACACATACATACATACATACATACATACATACATACACACACATACATACATACACACACATACATGCATACATACGCATACATACATACACATACATACATACATACACATACATACATACACATATATACATATATACACATATACACATATATAATATATATATATACATATATACACATATACACATATACACACACATATATATATATATATATATATATATATATATATATATATATATATATTATATGTTTAGAACTTAGTTGAAAGATAATCATTATAATTGAAATGTTCATGAGTCTGATGATGATTAGAAAGAACTTAGTCGAATGCTCGGCGACATAACTAAAATATTCCTTTTCGCAGTTACAGTTGTTTTGTATTTTATCAAAACACTCAGTGGTTACAGTAATAGTCTATCTAAGACTATCTATAGCTCTCACGTTGTATATTCCAAAGGTATATATTTTACTTTAATTCAGTTACAGTCTGATGTAGACCAAAACTGTGAATATCTTGATGTTAGAGTCATGTGGTAATAATATATACCGTATTACGGGAACCACCGAGTATTTTGATAAAATACATTGACTGTAGTATTTTGATAAAATACTGTACCTATACAAAGCAATAGTTACTCCGAAAATAGTACACATTTTGAAATTCTTTATTTCTACGTTTCCACTAGATTGTAGTCATGATCAGGATTATGACTACAATCTAGTCGAAACGTAGACTAAAGAATTTCAAAATGTTTACGTCTATTTTCAGAGAATACTATTGCTTTATATACTGTGTAGTGTAGTCTATAGAGTATTTATAGGTGAAATCTACAGTGCAATTGAAAACCGTGTTATTGTGAATAAATACCGCTGACATAAGTGCTTCCCTTGAACGTTTTTATCCTAGATATTTTACTAACAAAGTTTTCAGTCGTCTTTGCAAGCCCAATCCGGGCAATTGGTGGGCTTAGGGCGAAGCGACATGCCACCTTCTTTTCGAAGGTATAGCCTACGCCTCACCAACGCTGGAAGAGACTCCATATGGTGTTTGTCCAGGCTCTTTTTCTTCTTCTTCAAATTCTGACTTTGCCAAGGCAACGTTTTAACAGTGTAAACAGTTTTCCCTTCCTCGTCCGCATCACTTTCCTCGCTGGAAATATAGTCCAGAGTAAGGACAGCAGCTACCTTCGCTTTTCGCTCAGGCGTCCAATCTTTACTGTTCAAACTCGACAGACGTCTTCCTAATTTCTACGAAAAGAAAAATTTTCTTTGGTTAATTGTTTATTCCCACTTTCAAATTTTGGGTTAAACATCTCTTTAACCGAGGACACTTTTTCACTTTGCTGTACGTTTGGTTTCCAAATGGTTAAAATGTTTGAACTGCAAATTACAATTTAGGATTATACCAGGAAGTTTGAAGCGACAGCCGCAAAATACAACTTTTAAACGTAAATAAAGGTGTGAAATGTCCAGATCGTTAAAGGCCCTGTCACACTATTGCGTATGAGAGAAAGTATGAGAAGCGTATGAAACTGAATGAAATAATTTTCATATACGCACAAAAATCCTTTGAAATGCCAGCGTATGAGTACCGTACATTTGGCGTACCTCTAGTGTATTCAGCGTGTGCGTAGAGTATGCTTATCGAATAAACCATACGTCCGAATACGCACAAAATTTTTAAGCATGCTTAAAAAAAGTTTCTGCCTCACCGTATGCCAGCGTATGCGACCGTGCTTGAAAAGTATACAACCTATATTCCTAACGTACCCCAAACGTATGTCAGCGTTTTCCAGTGTATAAGTAATATTTTTCATACGCTGGCATACGCTATATGATACGCCAATAGTGTGACAGGGCCTTAACTTCGCTTCCCTGTATATGGTAGTTTAATTATATTGCAGAACCCACGCTTTAATTCTTTGTACGCACCATAAAATTGTACTGTCATTTAATTTGTTACCTCTCTTTTTCTGTTGGATCGACAACATTTCTTCACATGTGCCGCATTAGTTCCATCAAGTGTTCTTTTAGCATGTGCCTTTTTGGACTTCATATAAGTCTTAAATGCCGCTAAAAGTAAAAAAATGTTTCTTTTAGGTAAAGATAAACACAAATATAAAGTGTATAACGTTACAAATTCGCTGTGGAACTTGCATTGTGTTTTGACAGGTTTTAATATTCGATTCAGTTGTTAACAAAACATTTGAACCATGAGCATATACCAATGGGTGATACAAATACACTTTTATGATAAGAACACTCTTAATAAGAACACTGAGGCCGAAATTGGCAAAAAATTAAACAAAATAGCCAATAGGAACAAATTGAGGCTGAGAAAAATGAAAATTTTACCGTCAGTGACACACAAGTCGAAAAATATAATAAGACTCCCTTCATTCTTCATTTATGCCCTTCACACTGGGAAAAAAATGTGTAATCCATACTATGAAATTTACAATTGTACCACTAAATCCATAATATATCCATACCATTTCGCAGGGGTTTCAGAATAAGCCGGCGGAGTTCCGCCGGCTACTTGAACTTTTACCGCCGGCTACTTTTCGTCTGGTCACAGGAAAAAAAATTATTTACAAAGGTACAAGCGAACCAACACGATGTTTGTTATGTTCCAATTGGAATTCAAGCAAAACATCACTTATTTTGGAAGATCAATAAGATCAATAATATATAGTACCAAACATAGCTTGCTTTCTAAGTTGGTGTCGAAGTGAATCTTCCTGGAAGATAACTCTGATTGACTCTGACAGTGACTTAAGCATTGCCATTGGGGAATGTGACAGTGAGCCAGAGAACCTCCAGAGCCACTTTGGTAAATGGTTTTGGCAAGTGACTAATTCTCCGACAACGAATTAATTATGATAAAGTAATGAAGTGAAAAACTCTGGGCCGTAGCGAGGGGAGGGGGGGATTTAACCCCCCCCCCAACTTTTTTAGAATTAACATATTGGGAAAATCGGGTTGGCCATTCGGAAAATTACGGCAATAATAGTATAACAAAATTTTAGTTGTTAAACAGAGAAAATATAATAGTATATTTTATGTATTGTATTAATGTATTGTCAGTATAAACTGATTTACGAAATCATGGATTTACATGGATATTTATCACTTATTTACTGAGACCGAGGGAAACAGTGTGTTTTGTGGACCCAAGACCGTCGATGTTTCCCGAGGCGAAGCCGAGGGAAACATCGACGGTCGAGGGTCCACAAAACACACGGCTTTCCCGAGGTCTCCGTAAATAAGTGTTTTATTATATATCAATAGTCACAGAAACAACAAATTAAAGAACAAATGAACGTGAACACATGAAACATTTTATTGTTAAAACGTTATATTAAACACTGGCTACACTGCAGTTACTTAAAGCGAAAGTTTTAATTACGTACTAGGCATGTCCAAAGGTCGCATCTTCACGTGATGGTGCACGTGATTTTTTTTGTTATTCGCCGGTCGATAACGTATTATCTCCCTCTCGCGCTGTTGCGAGGGAGACAGCCTAATTTCGTCACTCTCACGTGATATGCTCTCAACCAATAAAACACTAGAAAAATGCGACTTTGACTATTGATATATAATAATAACATTTAACAAATCGTAAATCGGTAAATATGCATGCATACCTTTATCATTTAAATAATATACCTTTAAAATACTGCCGACAATTGATTAATTTTAAGCGGCTACATTATCCATGACAAACTGCAAAGAATCATATTACCCATACTTTCCTGCAACTTCTCCATGCAATATACAGTATAGTTAATTAAATACGCCTTCGCCCATTTAGTACTACTAAATTGTAAACAAATTGTAAATTTCGACATAGGCTAAAACGCTGTTTTCTGACCATTAGAATTCTGTTCTAAACTTCCCCAAAGTCCAGGAAATGGCATTTCAGAGACTCTAAATTAAAAAATTTCCTCGGGCCTGCGGCCCTCTTTCTCAGCCCCTAATAAAAAAGAGCTTCCTACGGCACGGCATGCTACTCAGCTACAGTAGCGTAGCCAGCCCGACTATTTGGTCCCGCTATGCAAATATTTTCATGTTCATTGACTATGAAAACAATCAGTTTCTAAAGAAATGAATAATGATAATAATTTTGAATTTGCATAGCGGGACTAAATTGTCGGGCTGGCTACGCCACTGCTCAGCTACTGTAATATGTCTGTGCGCAGAATATGCATATTTTTGTTTGTAAATTGCGTCTTCATTTTCCGGACAGCAAACACCTTTGTGATCAAACTACAAGTAGCACATTAAAGTACATTGTCACTTACAAGTATAAATGCAAATGACATCTAAATCTAACAAGTGAACAGTTGTACTTTATCTTATCACTTATTCTATATTATTTGATTGTTAATTTGCGTGCGAAAATTTTTTAAATTTCCATGCGAGGGTGCCCCCCCTCCCTGCGCGTTTTTTTAACTATCAGTCACAGCCGGCTACTTTTTTGGTACAACCGCCTACTTCAAATCATTCTGAAACCCCTGTTTCGATATTATATCCACAGTATGGAAATATACAATTAATATGGATAATCAAAATCCATGCTATTTTCAAAAAAGGTCCATACAATTTCCATTCTATGGACTTCTATGGATTTTCAAAATTTTTTCCAGTGTCAAGGATAAGTTCTACCGTGATGATACATTTAATTTAACTTTCTGTCAGGTTTTTTGTTCCTGAAGCGAGTGTAAGATAAGAACCAATAAGATTTTGAGCTTGAAATTGGTCAAGAAATAAGAACACTGAGCCTTGGCAAAATTGTACTGGTTCTTGTAAAAAAGTGTAAGCAATGCAATGCTGACCCCTCTGGCTCGCCTTCATGAAACTTTATGTCAAGAAGATTGTGAGAAGATTGGTAAAATTGTCTGGCATCAGTAAAACAAAAATTAAGGAAACAGTGTGGCGGCTTAATTATTATACTTAGCTCTATTCTGTATACCTTTTATTTGAATAATGCATGTCCAAGGGCATTTTTCTTGTCCACCATACTCCAAAAATAGTTCATTTGTGAACTGCTGGCAAACGGCAAGATTATGGTCTGATTCAGAACTAAAATGAGAAAAATACAGATTACATGCATGAACGTAATTAAAGTGACTTTGAATCCCAAATTAGCTTATCTATTATAAAGCACCAGTACAGGACTGTATCATACCAGTAAAGTATAACTAATATATACTGTAAGTTCTTTGACAGCCTTCGTAATTTGCCTCGGCAATTGCCGAACTAAATGCCGAATGCATATTCAGAATGTTCTTACTTGCCCCGGCAAAAAATCCCCAATTTTGCCGAGGCAAAAATAGGCCAATTACGAGGCTGTTTGAAGGGTTTTTGTTGTTATTATTAGTAGCATTGTAGTATTGATAATCTATTTCCACTGACCATGATCCAGGCTTACAGATTGAAAGCTTTGGGTAAGGCAGGGTGCAACAATTCAAGATTTTTAGTCGTACCTGACTGGCACTCCAATGATTATTGCTGCGTACTTGAGATGGTGTACTTAGTCTGTAAAATGAAGTACATAATTAAGTACAGGTTTCTGAAAGGTATTAATTCAGTAACCTGAAACCACGAGTTAGAACAAGAAGGACGACAACTACATACACAAACACTAGAATCGACTCGTTCCTTAGCCTTAGTCCCATCAGTCCAATAATTTTGGTACCAGCAAAATGTAAGTACGCAAATAGTGAGAGGTCTGTGTACCTACGTGGTACCTGGCTGAAAACAAAGACGTACCAGACCGTAATATTGGCGTACCTCCGGTACAGGTACGTAAGTACGCGAATTATCGCACCCTGTAAGCACTATTTAAAATACGAGCAGGATTGCTTTATCAGATATAAAACTCGAGGCGACAGCCGAGAGTTTTATATCTGATAAAGCACGGACTGCGAGTGTTTTAAATGGCTTAAAAAACGACCCATCTTACGAGTTTATTAGCGAAGTAATTTTAAAAATAAACGTTGTCTAAGTCGAGAAAATCAAAGCTAAAGTTTACAGGATTTTTTATCAGATATAAAACCACCGACATGCTAGTGATTTCCTTTGTCTTTTCTTTATGAATTATTGAGTTTTTAAAGATAATTTACAATATGTGGTGTTTCCACAAAAAGCATATCTTGGTATGATATAACTACCTTTCGTTAATGTTGAGAGCAACTTCATCATCCAGTGATTCCGATAGAATTTTTATTTTACGACGAACATCATTCTAAAATTAGTATTGGAAAACACCACTTTAAAAGCTGTAATCCCTATAATAATAAGAATAGTATGATTGTACTGAACAATCAAAATATTAAAATGTTCTAACCTGAAAATTAGAAAGCATTAAAATCAGACAAAAAGATTTGTTCCTGCAACATGTAAGCATGTCAGCTGTGGACTCTACATAATATGTAAATTTCCCACCGATACCATGTCTACTCCAGGTTATTCAACATGGTCTTTTTTATTGTAAGGGAGTGCTTATTATTTGTTCACATGGAGGCAAGGAATTTTGCCATTTTGGCTAGCCTGCATTAAAGGCTTACTCTGGACCCCAATGTCACTGAGTATCACCCAATATTACATGCATATAGTATTGTCACAGGATCTCAAATATTTTTAGCAGTGCATTATTGTCTAAAACAATATTGTGCATGTGTACAGTACATACAATACACAGTATTTAGTAAGTGCCTACAATGGCTGGCCTGCATGTCGCGGATTGGAGTCTGGTTCAATAACTTTTATTCAATGACTTCAAACTGTTTTTCTGACTCCTTTTCACATTCTAGGGTTAGGTTGATGGAAGTTGGGTTTAGGCTTAGGTTTTGGGTAAGGTTTTGTAGGGGGTTTAATCTAAGAAAACTACAAAATTCTATACTGCCAAGCATTTAATGAGTATTTTGAAAATATGCCGGGCACATTGTCACGGGGATTAATGAACTCATTTGAATATATTTGAATTTCATTGCTATTTATTATAATTATAGTAAATACAGTGATTTGAAATTTAAATTCCGAAACATGTATTATAATTACTAGCCCAAACTTTAATTTAGATTATCTAAAAATTGTATATACTGTAATCTGTAAATACTATTGTTTATGGGTGAAATAAATAATAATAATCCAAGGGCTCTGGTGCACTAATAAATCTCAGACACAAATGCATGATCCTAGAAATGGCCTGCAAGGCAAATGGCTTTCATACAGTACACCCAGTATAGAATGTAACATTTCTGTGCACCGCACAATTTAAACGCAATTTTCGTTGTGCACCACATGTTGTGCACATGGCCAGCAGGCTCCTGACCTGTGCACGTTCGATTTCGTGGGGGGAGGGGGGGGGGATAACAAGTGTGTACTAGCAACGAAGGTCAGAATTTCTGAATTTGGCAAATTTGCCAATTATTTAGTTGTTATACACCAGAGCACTGGTAGATATTAAAAATATGTAGTATTACGCAAATGTTTTTCTTTGTTATCTAAACTACAACAATAGTGTTTTAAAGATTTCATCAAATGAATGATTTTAAACATCTAATAATTTATCCAATAATATTGTAAAAATCCAATAATGTGAACTTGTTAAATCTGAAGTGTCAAATTTATCCGTAGAGGATTTGACCGTTCAAAGTGGTGTTAAAAGTTTGGTACATAATTAAAATGTTAGCAGCCAACAAATCTTTAAAGTGCCTATGACATGAAATTTCACCCCAAATGTTTATGATTGCATTGAAAAGATCACTTAAAATAACTTAATAATTTCTTTTATAGAATTTTGATAACTTGCTTCCTTTGCAAGATATTCAACTTTGTTTCATATGCAAATATCACCGGTGTGACATCACATAGCATAATGAGATTTTGCAAACGCAATATTTTACCTTGATAAAATATTTTTACAAACAAATACAGAGGGTTAATGACCAGTTATGAAACAAATACATATACAAGGGCAATTTTTAAGTTTTTTAGATACGTATTCGTCAAGAAAACTATACTTTTCTGAAAACTCATTATGTGATGTGATGTCACACCAGTGATATTTGCATACGAAACAAAGTTGAATATCTTGAAAAGGAAGCAAGTTACCAAAATTCTATAAAAGAAATTATTAAGTCATTTTAAGTGATCTTTACAATGCAACCATAAACCTTTGGGGTGAAATTTCGTGTCATAGGCACTTTAATGATTCATTACTTTTCATGACAGGAATGAATAGCGTCCCTTTTCTGACTTCATTCGCGTCAGAACCTGACTAGCCTTGTATGACTTCTCTGTCTTTTTCTTCATTACCCTGACACGATGACGTGGTAGTTTCAATGATGATGATCCATCAACGTAAAGTTTAGCGGCCTTTGAAATAACATCTTCAAGATTTAGCATGTTGCTTGTAGCCCAGTCAAGTATGGTTCGGTTTTCCAAAGTGGTATGCAGCTGGCGCACTTGTCGTTGAGTGTCCATAACACTGTAGAAACTTTCAACAATTGCTTCAGATCCCCCAATGGATGTAGCAATGTCAAATGCGGTCATTGCCACGCTTCCTGCTTTGTCATACAAGATTTCATTTGTGTACAACAGAGACGCTACCTTTGATTCGACCCAGTTCGTCAGAACTTGCTTACTTTTGGCATTACTGGTTGCTAAATTTTCAGTTCCAATAACTTTCCATCCACATTTAAGCTTGTTTCCTTCATATGTTGGTTTCTCCACATCAGGATCTTCACTCTCTGGATCATGATTCAGGAGGTTCTCATACATTAAAAAATCAAATGACTATAATTAGCTGAACAATTAATGTAACTAACCATTAGATCGATGACAGATGACTACTGTATAACATGCATACCAACTGGTCACCTTTTGCTATCCCTCTATGCCTAACTCTAAAATAAAATGCGTTCGCGAAAAAGGTTAGGATTTAGGAATAACGTATAACACCTCAATATTTTCATTCATCTTTGGAAAGTATTCCATATTTCCAAATTCATGACATTCCATGGAGGCATCAAGCAACCATTTCGCCAATTTCTGAGCATATGGGTACGTTTTCCAAGGTGGAAGAGAAATACTTTGCAGCAATGTCATCACTTTCGCAACCGGTTGAAAAACATCATGCATCAGTAATAGATCAACAACAAAATCCTACAAATATAATATTAATATTGCAACAGTTGCGAGATTGTGTATAATATGTTATCATATTCTAACCTGCCCCAGAACTTGGTACTGCAATGGATGCAACTCGTCAGTCATTGCAGGTGCTGCATTTCAGCAATTCTTCTTTCGTTTTCTCGTTTATGACTTGCAGCAAACACTTGACAAGATCAGGGACTACTTTCCTGGAATGTCCACATTGCCCGACTTGAGCTCCAACAGAATATGCAAAAGTGATTTGCTGTTCATAATGTATCGCAGCTGATTTAGCCTTGACAGCTGTTAATACGCTTTTCACTAAGGTTTTAGCAGCATCATAATGTTTTTGCTTTAAATTTCTTTCTTCGTTGACAGCAGAAAGAGCTTTGAAATGTGTTTGGCCATCATTAGCACATATCATATGCTGCAAAATCGAACTTTTCAACTTTCTCCAGTAATTTCCTTCACCCTTCATAAGACTTTCCATTCTATCTGGACTCAGATATTTTCCTGTGCAAATGCTTGAGCAATCAGCAGCCAGCTTTTTGGCAGCTCTAACTGGCGTGAGCTTCACAGCCTTATCTTTGTTAAGAAAAAAGCATGTTTCACATCTCAGTATGGCGCCTGAACCATCTTCGAACTCTTCCTGGTCTGAACTGGACAAGGGATATCGTTCTAAACAATCTATTGCATTTACCAGTTCAACAATGTTTCCAACCTTTTTCCATTCTTTCATTTTAAGATACGGCTCTTTCATGTTCTCATTAAATTTATCCATCAGGAGGCCACTGACTGTTTCGTATGACGTGTGATCCCTGCCAATATTATATGACTAACTTTTGTTTAGTAAAATTAAATTGTGATACTTTAAATTGTGATACTTTAAATTGTGAAACATCAAATTGCGATACTTTAAATTGTGAAACATCAAATTGTGAAACATCAAATTGTGATACTTTAAATTGTGAAACATCAAATTGTGCTACTTTAAATTGTGCTACTTTAAATTGTGAAACATCAAATTGTGAAACATCAAATTGTGATACTTTAAATTGTGAAACATCAAATTGTGATACTTTAAATTGTGAAACATCAAATTGTGATACTTTAAATTGTGAAACATCAAATTGTGAAACATCAAATTGTGATACTTTAAATTGTGAAACATCAAATTGTGATACTTTAAATTGTGAAACATCAAATTGTGAAACATCAAATTGTGATACTTTAAATTGTGAAACATCAAATTGTGATACTTTAAATTGTGAAACATCAAATTGTGATACTTTAAATTGTGAAACATCAAATTGTGAAACATCAAATTGTGATACTTTAAATTGTGAAACATCAAATTGTGATACTTTAAATTGTGAAACATCAAATTGTGAAACATCAAATTGTGATACTTTAAATTGTGAAACATCAAAGTGTGACACATCAAATTGTGTAAGATATTAATTTCAAATGTAAAATTAATTCAGTATGCATAATGAGCATAATTACTTTCCCGCCGAAAATAATTTATTTAACTATTTTAACAAATTAACGCCGTTAATGTTGCTTTCAACATGGCGAACACTAGTGGTTCAGTTAACGATTAGTCAACGCAGGAAAGCAATGGAGATTTGACAGCAGCACTATCGTTGTTACGGCAAGCAGAATCCCTTCTTTCTGGTAATAGTAATGAAACAACACAACCGCATAGTAGACCATCGAGCACGGCTCGGAACACGGCAGTGGCACCTGTTGCAGATAGGGCACTGGACAACTTTAGGCAACTGTTTGCACCATATAGCAACAATCGCATGTCGTCTTCGCCGTCTGCCTCACTGGGTCAAGGAAGGGCTCGAGCACTGAGCGATCCGCCTAACAAGCGACGAAAAAGTAATAAAAGCCGAAGTGGACGTTCGATCGTCATGAAAGAAACTTGGACACATGATTTTATGTGCCTGGCGAATCACGTACAGCATACGCAACCTACTCGTAGAAAAAAACTCTCTACAAGCAGCTGGACTCGGAAGAAAAACATTAACATTTGGGCGTACTGATGATGCATTGGCATTCGTGTCGAAAATCGAGACTGTGTATCCAAAAATTAAAACTGGCGGTGGTTTTGAGCTTCTTCGTAGTGGTGCATCTAACAAGGAGATAATTCTCATAACCCCACCACCTTCTGGATACACTGTACCTTTTTTAAGGGAGTCATCTGGCATTGGCCAGGCGTTGATATATGTAAGGCCAATCCAGAAATCTCTTCAAACTGACCCAGCTCCACTGTTCCAGGTACAGTATATGCACTTTAATTATTACATTTATATTCAGGGTGATTGGCTGGGGGGGGGGGTTTTGGGGCTGGTCAGGGTGTGTGTGTGTTATTTTTAATGATGAAGAACAATTATTACAGACAAAAGAAATACTGTAAATTTGAGAAATAACACGATGATGAGCGAACAACAATTATAACAATTCAAATACATTATAGTCCAGCAAGACAACTGATTATATAGTGTTTACAAATGTTGACATGTGGGTGGAACACATGACTGACACAACTTGATCAGCAACAGATCTGATTAGAACATCCCCCCCCCCCTCCCACTTTAATGTAATGGTTGCCATCTCAGTTTCTCATTGTCTGTCCACGTCTGTTTTTTCTTGATTCATGTCCTTTCCCCCTCCCCAGTACCCTGGATTCCAGAGCCTTCGACAGTAAATAATAAATTGAAACGTCGCGAAGGCGGTTTAATCAAAGAATCTCCCCGTTGAACCAGAGCCTTCGCGACGTTTCAATTTATTATTTACTGTCGAAGGCTCTGGAATCCAGGGTACCTCCCCAGGCATTTGACTCTGAGCCTTTTGGAAGTAGGGAATTTAACATTATGAATTGTTTCAGCTCTCTCAATATTGTTGATTACTTTGATGTCGATGTTCATGATTACATTATAAATTTGAAATGTTCAGGATAGAATTATTGTTGAGGCTTGTGAAATTTGTTTACATATTACCAGAGAAAAGATTGACAAATACTTTATTATATAAAAGCCCTGTTGAGAGAGTAATATGCAACAAATAGTGGCCACAGACCATATTGAAATTAGTGGTGTTTATTTACTTCATTGTACTGAATCGAAATTTTTGGGGGAGGGATTGCAGAAAACATCACATTTTTAAATTGGTAATTGCATACCTTTTGATATACAGTAAGCCTTGATTGTTAACTGCTTTAATGACATATGAAATATTACATAACTTCCATGAGTTTTTGGATATTTATGTATTTACTCCCAAATGACATGACTTTTGGCAGCCATCATGCAGTGTAGACCAAGAATGCTCTTGCAATACCAACTGCACATTTTTCAATACATAAAGTAAACATTGTGGATGTGCATCTAAAAGTTTGCATGTAAATTAGTTTGTAAACTATGTTGGGTCATTTCAGAAAACATCCTGAATACTTCCACATAGGGAATTGGTAAAAGTTAACCCGGATACACTTAATATTATCAGAAACAATTTTTTCTTCCCACTCCGGATGGCAGAAATTTCCTATATGAAGGCCATGAGTGTGGATCTTTCCTGGAACTATCAATTTCTTCATTGCCAGATTTTTTTACCACTTTTTATTTGTGTGAATGCTTTATAGGATTTAGCAAGTTCATCCACAGAGTGCCCTAGGGTACAGTGTATTAGCTGTAGCACGCTGTTACCTGTAACCGAGGTGAGGTCCCATCAGTTGATATGTGGAGGGCAAGATGATGGTGAAAATGAGGTAATCAATTTAAATTATTCCATAATTAGTTAAATTGTTTATTAATATAGTTTCAAATGGCTTTCATTAAAGGCCATGATTACACGATGCAATTTTTTTTTACTTGCAATTGTAATGTCATTGCATTACAAGAAAAAATCGTCATGTATAACAACCCTAGTTTGCAACTTGCAATTGAATAAAGGGAAAGTTAGACCTGCTTCTACTTTTTGGCACAAGTTGGATTGTGTAAAACCCTAACTGCAACTTGCCCCACAATATTTAATTGAAAAATACACCAATCACAAGTTCACAGACTAGAGAGTGCTTTGAGTTGAGCTCATTTTGAGTTAAGAACAGAAAGAAAACAACTTGTTTCATTAAGTAACAGATCATTTTTGACAATCTTTTGTACTTCTGAGCTTACTAATGAATTGACTTGTGGCTTTATTTCAAGTAAAAGGTTAATTTATTTGTAATAAGCTCAGAGATATAAAAACTAGTCCAAAATAATCTGTTACTTAATTAAATTTGACTGTTTATATGAGTTGTTTGTGACTCATTTAGGCTGCAGCTTATTTAATTCAATTCTAAGGCGAGACATATTATAATTATTTCCAGCTAGATTGTGGATGACTCAAATGTTTGCTCTTTTACATGCCTAAGATGTTGGGGCTTAACTTGAGCGTCTAATATTTTCAATTAATTCGAGTTAAACCCTTCTTTTTTCACGGAGTGTAACATGTAACTCAAACTCTCCAAGTTGTTTTTCTTTCTTCAATTTAAGCACTTGATAGAAATGGGTGTGGTTTGGGCATGGTTGGTGCTTAACTTGAAAAGGGCTTAACTCGAGGGGCTTAACTCAAATATTAGCTACCTTATACCAGAAGGTCCAACTGATAATGGAACATGTATTGTCAACACATTTTTGAGAAGAATTCATATGGATTTTTCATGTGCCCTGAAATAGTTTGCCCACATTCATTTATAAATAATCTGTCTTAGGATTCAGAAGAAAATAGTCACTACACTGATCAAAGAGAGGAAGCAAGTGAACAGCAAACAGATAGACGGTGTGTGTTATATAAATAATATTATTTATTTGATAATTTGGTTTATTTGACAGTTGTTATATTCATCGTATTTTAATATCAAACATTAACAAACGAAACATAAAACCTAAAATATAAACTAAAGTTCGAGTAAAATCGCTTTCGTATAAAGTTCTTTGTAAAAACATGTGTTAGGCCTGGGCCCTACTTAAGGTAGCTTGTATACTATTATAAACTAAACTTCTTGACAACAGTATGTATTTTTCTCAATTGTGTTATACAGTCTTTGGCAATAATACGATGAGGCAATCTAGTTTTTGCATATATTCAGATGTAACTGTATTATACAATATATTTATTTTGATTCATATTTTCCACACACACCCTGCTTTTAATGTTTGCATCTTGCACATGGGCAATTAGCTGCAATTGACAATTGGTTTGCATCTTGCAGAGGGGATTGGGGCGGGTATATAGCCCCCACTTTTTGGGAGCAAAAAATAAAAGTCTGACATTAACAATACAGTAGTTTTTATTGTCTTAGAGATTATGTTAAGGTTTCTCTCGAAATATAGGAAGTAGTGTAAATAAACCATAGAAAATTTTAAATAAAAATTTTTTATCCACAGGCTTCTATTTATGACTGATTAGCTGTAGCCCACCCACTCTCTAATACGAGCCTGTTCCATAGTTTTTGGCCAAAATTGTAGCTTGACAATTTCACAATCATTTTGTTGTCTCATTTTGTTTTTGTTATGTCTATTTAACTCAAAAAAGCTGGATATAAAAACAAACTTGGCACCCCCTCTGCACCTCTCCTCTTTTACAAAGGCTAGGAGTAGTGTGCACCGTATTTATGTTTTACATAATATAACGGGAAGCATGATAATTGTGGGGGTTTAGAATAATCTATAATCCTGGGTGAATTTTGAAAATAATCAATATCCATATCCTTTTCTTCCAAATAAAGATACAGTCAAGGCTGTAGCTAGCATGTATAGTTGGGAGGTGTAGGCCAAAAAGTTCTATTTGATGGCATATGAAGCCACAAAGGTGTTTATCCGGAAAATGAAGACGCAATTTACAAACAAAAATACGCAGTATTTTACGCACATGCAGATATATTACAGAAGCATGCAGTGCCATAGGAAGCGCTTTTTTATTTGGGTTTGAGAACGAGGGGCAAAGGCACGATAAAATTTTTAAAATTAGAGTCTCCGAAATGCCATTTCCTGGACTTTGGGGGAAGTTTTGACAGAATTTTGATGGTCAGAAAGCAGCTTTTTAGTTTGTCGAAATTTACAATTTGCTTACAATTTATTAGTACTAAATGGTCGAATGTGTATTTAATTAACTATATATTGGATAAGTTGCAGAAAAGTATGGGTAATATGATTCTTTGCAGTTTGTCATGGATAATGTAGCCACTTAAAATTAATCAATTGTCAGTATTTTAAAGGTATATTATTTAAATGATAAAGGTCTGCATGATTTTGAAAAAAAGAATGATTAGTAGGAAATTATTGGGAGGGTTGCAGCCCCGGTTGCTAAGTTGCGATTTAGAAGTAATAAATCAAAAAAACATTTACCAAATTACGATTTGTTAAATGTTATTGATGTAAATGCCACGGTTTCGTAAATCAGTTTATACTAATACTACAATTATATTAAATTTTCTTTGTTTAATTAATTTAACAACTAAAATTTTGCTATGCTATTATTGCCGTAATTTCCCGAATGTCTAACCCGATTTTCCAAATATGTTAATTCTAAAAAATTTGGGGGGGGGTGTTCACTCCTCCCCCCAATACCCCTTGTCACGGTCCTGGATACAATATCCCTCCCCCCTAATAAAATGGATAAGAATATCCAACTAACATCCAACTTTAATAATCACATAATCTTTATTCATTATCTGCAACTCCCAACTAATGATAAACCCGAACGCAGGACATACAGCATAGTTGTTGTACAGTATAGACCGATTGCAAAACTTATTGGCCGCGCCTTCATACTGCACGAGAACGAGGTTTATTATGCAAAAACAAAACAATTGCTATATTTTTATATAGCGAAAAGTGAATTATAGGGTTTTTAAAGTGTTTTTTCTTGAATCTCTTTGATCTTTTCTTAATATTTCGTGCTAGGTTATATAAATATTTGTTAAATTTATCTAAACATCGATTTCCCACTATATTTTTACCCGCTTCGGAGAGATATTTCGTTGTTGTTTTAGCATGCGATGGCACAAACATATGGAAAAGATCATTGTAGACTTTAAAATCTGATCAAGATGCAAATAAAATAGCCAGTATAAGTTAACAAACTAAATATAACTCTTTCTACCCAGATTTTTTTAGACGTCGTGCGAGAAAAAAACGATTTTGTCAAAGGATAATAACACAAAATTTCTACAAATTTTGCCCGACATTTACTTTCATATTTTTAAAGTTAAAATCGAAAACTTGCTATTATATTACAACTGAAACAAAATTAATCAATGTTACAACTTATTCTTTGAAATGTATTAATAAAACAGACGGAAAATACCTGATTCTTTCTCTGGTATAATCTGCTTCTTTTATCGGACGGCGAAAAACAGCAAAACTTTGCCTCGCACGCCGCGAAAAACAATGAAAGTTGAAGTAAGACTAAATCTATGAACAAGTTTAATAAAGATTTACATAGTCAAAACAAAAATATTGAGAAAAAAATGAAGAGATTACCATAAAAACGCGTCTCAAACACTGAAATTCATTTTTCGTCATATAAAAATATAGCAGAATGATTTGTTTTTGCATAATAAGCCTCGTTCTCGTGCAGTATGAAGGCGCGGTCACTAATTTTCGCAATTGGTCTATATTAATAAACAGGCATGTTTAGTGAAAACATTCTTCAAAAAGAAGTGATTTGTGGTTGAAGTGAAGTGTGGATGAAGTACAACACCTATTGATTTCTTTTGAATTCTTATCATGAATTATTGAGTTTCACAAAGTATGAAACGTCTACATGTTTTTCTTGCAATAGAACTAAAGATGGAACTTCAACTCACACAAACACCGCCATTGCACAGAGTGATGCTGATATGTCAACATCCTCTTCATCGGATATTTCAGTCTTACAAGAAATTTGTCCAAATGCAGATCCTCATCAAATATTGATTTCTTTACGGCAAAATAACAGGAATTTAGACCTAACTGCACAAGAGATCTTGGGCATTCCTTCTGATCCAATTGACGGTACAGTAGAATAACAATGTTATAAAGACTTATACTTTAATTCATATAAAAATGGGAGTGCACAGTCAAAAACTGGGCGTAACTGTGTCTTAAACACTTAATAGTAAGAAAAATGTACCAAGAAGTATCGTACATGGGCTATTAAAGCCTGGGTTAGTTTATCGGCCTCTGTTAGTTCAATTTCTATGATTTGAGATTGCTTGAAATACTAAGTATATCTCTGTAATGTGTAAAAGTGATTATAGTGGTAATTATGCTGATGACGTCATATAACTGACGTCATCGGTCGGCCATCTTGGATTCCGCCATCTTGGATTTTTGACGTCCGAAAAAAGTACTTTTCCCTACTGAAATTTTGGGCTTCCATTCCATATTCTTAACATCATAATCATCATTGTGCCAAGTGCGGGCTTGTTGTCACGATTTGAAGGATTTGCCTAAAATTGGCATCTTAACAGGGCTACTAATGATAGATACACTAAACATAAAAATCATTTCTTGAATTTATAAATCAGTAAAATTACATTTTTAAAGTTTTGTTTCTTTTATTAGGTGATTTCGGAAATGAAAACGATGATGAATGCCTAATTAACTTCTCAATGTTCCAGTCGACCCCTGAGAAAATGGGAAACGTTAGCAAGAAATTAGATCCAATGGCGGCTTTAGAGACATTTCGGAAAGAGAATACGGACGTCAATAGTGCAAGGGAGCAATTTTACATTAGCCGTCTAGAGGGAATCGAAGACATGAAACGAGATATCTTGGGTTTATATAAAGATCCACGGAAAAACCTTAAAGCATGCCCGAAAGTTCGCTTTGAAGGAGAGGAAGGAGTTGGTGCTGGACCAGTACGAGAGTTCTTTGTGTGTGCACTTGGAATAGCACGCGAAGGAATGAGTGGCACTGGCAGGCCAGTAGTTTATTTTGAAGGGGAAGCAGACCATTTGCTTCCCGTGCATAACCAAATGCTGCAGCAAATGGGTGCGTTCGTTTGTATTGGAAAGATGATTGGTCATTCGATTTTACACGGTGGGCCAGGATTATTCGGTGTATCATCGGCTGCTAAGCACTTTTGGGCTTACAACGTTGACGAAAACCCTCCTCTTCTCGTCCTTGATGATATCGCTGATATAAATCTTCGAGAGCTAATCCACGAGGTTTGTTCGTAGTCATTTTTTGGAAATAACAATAAGGGGCCGACCATTTAACTTTTGAGGGGGTGTGATATTGAAAAAAAAAATCCTGCTATTAATAAAGGTTATTCTGAACAGAAAAAAATACCTGCACTAACAAACTGGGGGGGGGGGATACCATGCCCCAGTATTTGGTGGGGAAAAAATGTTGCAAAACAGCAGGTTGCAGGGATCAATTTGACCAGTCCCAGAAGATCAGCTGGTTTGATTTTCAAGGACTAGTGTAAGGTGAGGAGAGAGACGAGAAAGCCCTGGCCTGGGGTTGCTGGGGTTTTTGCATGCACGTTTGACAAGCATGCAAAGAAATTTGCAACAGATACCAGGAGATAAGTTGGGTGGGGGCGCTGTTCTCTAATGTTCCAGAACATTAACCTGATACAGCAAAACTCCGACTACGCTGAATGACGGACAACAACCTGTCGATAATTTCGCCCCTTGAGCCAATCTAAAATGTTTTTTAAAGACGGTGCCATTTCATCTGGCAATAGTGAGGTGAAAGAAGCAGCAAGATGGTATTTATGTTGAGGAGAAACGCTTGCTTGAGTATATCAGACATCTTGAGAACTGCAAATTGACAAGAGAGAATTCCAGATTGTACTCCTTCGATTCCAATTATTTTGTTGAGGGGGGGGGGGATTGAAAATTTTAAAAACCTGAAAGGGGGGCATTGAAAATTTACCAATAGCCTCAACAGGGGCCCTGTAAAATTATGAGCAACTGACGCAAGAATCATAAAAATACAAATGTTGAATTGTTTTTGTCGACTGTCAAGTTCAGTTATTTTTAGACAATATGGTGTTAGCCAATCAGAATGCAAAATTGACCAGACCAGGGCTTTCTCGTCTCTCCCCTTGTCCTTATACGAAAGCCATGGGAACGAGGTTGGCAAGCACCTTAGGTTGTCGACTCGGTTGTCTCATAATCCTAATTATAGCCTGATTTACTGCCTTATGACGTATACTTATTAGTTAAACCATGTTGGTAACTGCAGTGATACAGGCCAATGCAGACTTGCAGATTGGAACTTCTCCAGCCCCCTTCCTCCCCCCTAAATATGTCCTCCCCAGTTACACATCCTTAAATGAGGCCCAGAAACCAAATGCTATACCTCATAACAATATGTATTTTTAAAAGCAATGCATTAAGCTAGAAAACTCAACGTTAACTATAATTTAAGAATCTAAATAGTATAAGCTATTGAAAAAAATTATGCGAACGAGAGTGTCAAAAAAAAAAATCGTCGGTATTAGTGAGTTTTATTAAATTTAAACATTACATCTATTGTATTAATAATATTAATTTATTGTTACTTTCTTTTAAATGTAGCTGCAACAATGAAACAAGTTAGTATAAAACACTTTATGTTGAGATAGTTAACGAGTTGTGTTAGGGATATTATTAACGTGTTCTGTTACAAAACTATAATTATTGACACTTTTTTACGGACGGACCATTATAAAAGTGAATTGAGGGTGGATAATTTTTCTGCAATACACAGAGATTTTTATTTTTCGTTTAGAGTGAGTAGTGGGGGTTTCTTCACGTGTTATGGTATATTCTTCTACCTGCAAGGTTGCATGTATACACTTTTCAGAATGATTTTATGTGTGTGATTTTTCTGCATGCACTCCCCGCCCATCCACTTTCCTCATGGTCCGTCTTTAATTACGAAGGGCTTTTGCTATGGATTATCAACGTTGATATTTTCAATTAATACGGTGTAAAATGTATAAGGATAATAAAACATGCCTGACTACATTTTCAAATATACATGTAAACAAGTAACCCATATCTTCTTTTATAGTTTGTGGTTCGCTGAAGTGCCAGTACAATATTATAATTCTGAAGTATAAGGATCCCCTTTTATACAAGTATTTTTAGAATGGGCAACATAACTACTGTACGGTATACAGTTATTTCAATTAAGGTTGTCTACGAGCAAAGCGGAAAAGTCGAATACGAGCGCGAAAGGCGGATGGGAATCGCTATGAAACTTCATTAATTTTTTAGGGTTCCCAGCAGCCATTCGCGCTTAAATTCGACTTTTCCGCTTTGCTCGTGGACAACAACCTTAATTGAAATAGCTGTAAATTGTCACGATGTCGATGACTTAAAATCACATCGCTCAGCATGGACGCTGTGCCATTAATTATAAACAGTACGAATACATTATGACAGTTTCCCACTTTCCCGATGCTACGCGGTTGGTAGATTCGAGAGCACTACTTTCAGGGTTTTTATTCAGTACAGGCACAAATAAAGTTAAGAGTGTTAATGTACAAATCAACACCACTATCCTCTGATTCATGTAAAGGGTTAACTTCAGTGACAAGCCGATGAAAATCTTCAGGATCAAGTAAATCTGGAAGTGCTGGAACTTCTACAGGAACAGCATCATCATGAAGATCGCCATCCCACAAGGCAGATGGTGCAGGAGCATCCCAATCCACGCCATAAAAGGCCAAGTCGTGTTCTGACTGTTAATAAATAATGAGTGCATGGTATGAATCAGAGCTCAATATAATTCTGAAAACTTGGTCTGAAATTGTGTCAGACCAACCCATGTTTTGGTCGGACACTTAGTTATTCTCAATACTAACATTGTCAGTACTATAAACCAAAACCGTAACAACTACGAAAAGTCCAAAACCATGTGCATATGCATAATGGTTAACAAATAAATATTCAAATTGACTAGACAAAACGGTCCGCCATAATGTTCGTGCAGAGTAATTAGTAGACGGTCATATCAGCATTTTGCTCGCCTAATGGCCGGTGACAGAGATATTGTGCCCTGGTATGAATAATTTGTCTGATAAGTTATCATTTTTAAATAGTACATAAAAATATGATATTTGGTGTTGGTGCGTGACAAGCCTTATACTCAGAAAAGTTCTGAGCCCTAACGGGTTTCCAACCACTTTCATAACCGGACAGACGCTCTAACCATTGTCATTGAGCTATAAGGTATCGGATGATGAGCCTATATATGTTACGTTATTTACTAGTTTTAGCTGCATGTGTACTGCAATTCTCGACATGTCTTTGTTAATCTTGTAAGAACTGCATTTCTATATATTTGTATTGCTAGCTGGGGTAGCTTGTGATATATCGTATATTACAACTTTTCTCCCTGAATACAGAAGTCACAACACCAAATATGCCTAACTGATCTTACCATTCTTAATTCTTCAGCTACTGTATGGTTTGAATTGAAAACATTCAAAAGTCCTGAAATCCAAAGCTGCTCAGGTGACTTGTTGGAGCTCTAGCATGTGCATTCACAAATTCCGTTAACTGCTTGTTGATTCGTGGGAGGAATACATAATGCAGTGCATATAAATGTGCCTCATTTGAAGGATCTAGTATACCACAATCCTCCATGCAACCAAATAGTGTATAAAATGTGTGAGTGCAACCATAGAAAACATCCCTCCACAGACGCTCTATACGCTGGTTGTGAACACTTCTGCCAGTTAGGTGACTGCCACGATCAGGACCACGAAGAGGGTGTGACAGCATATATCGTGCAATATCTACATTCTCACCACCTTTGTCAGTACGTACACGTGAAGGTAGACCAAATCGTTCAACAGCTCTAACGAATACACCAAATACAGTAGCTGCTGTATTGTTAGGGTTGGCCTTCAAAAATACAATCATCCTTGAATAGCCATCAATTCCCCCGTGAATCACTATTCGCCACCTGTCAAGTCAAAATATTTAACAATTATTCGCTGAAGGCAAGGTGATTATCGGGGAATATTCGCCGAGATGAAGTCGAGGTTTTTTGTTTTTCTGGTCTGAATTCATTTTAATTTCGCTTATTTCTTTATCACTAATTTTAACAAAACGGCTAGCTGGCATTTTAAAAATTTTGATTTTGTTGTATTCACCTGTAGGTGAATATGACAGATTAATACGACAAATTTGACCAATCACATTGTAGGATTTGTTGTGTTCACTTGTGCAAAAATACTAAAAGTATATACAGGGTGTATAAAAAAAAAGGAGACCTTTAGAAATCAAGCATATTGTTAAAATTTGAATGCCGTTTCAATTGCACATATGCTGAAACGTAGTGCGTGAAATATTGATGGACGCATATATTAGAAAAAGGAGACCTTTAGAATTTGAAATAACGTTTAAACAAAAGATTGTCTGCTTCTGGGAACAATCTGCTATGTGCTTAGCAAAGTGCTCCAGAATTCAAATTATAACAATGGTTGATTTCTAAAGGTCTCCTTTTTCTAATATATGCACTCCATCAATATTTCACGCACCACAGTTCAGCATATGTGCAATTGAAATGGCATTCAAATTTTAACAATATGCTTGATTTCGAAAGGTCTCGTTTTTTTTTATACACCCTGTATACAACAACTATTAATAGTATAGGCAGCTAGTACATTGGGCCATTCCATTTAATGTACACACCCCCCTGTGGACAAAGTCAATAAAATTTGAACCCCTAAGAAAAAAAGATCAAAGTGCCGACACAAACACCCCTCCAGAAATTAAGAAATTTTTGCCTTACCCCTTGGAAAAAAACGCAAAGATCAAAGGATGCCGATGCACACAACCCCTCGGAAACGGCTTTTTCAACCCCCCTCAGAAATTTTCGGGGGGGGGGGGGTATATTAAATGGAATGGGCCATTTCATGGAACACACATCACATATATTCATTTATGTAATATTCGTGATTCCATTTAACCGTATCACTATCAAATGTAAAAGCACAAACCTGATAAGCTTGTGATTACCATCGACATGCCAAAGTGCTAGCGGACCATAAACCTGGTACTTACGCCTATTTACAGTGTTAATTGCTAACGCGCGAAGAAGAACTCCTTCTGGGTTAACTCGTCTCATAGCTTCACGGATACGCACTTGCTGAACTTTGATACCTCTGCTTGTGAGAGCACCTGTCATTCGCCTGTATCCAAATGAAGGGAAATCTCGCAAGATTTCTTGTATGATCCTGTCCAGAGACTCATCATCAATATGCGAATAATTTTCGGTCGCTGACAGTCCAAAATCATGTAAGCGCCTTTCAATTGTTCTTACACTTGTGCTCAGCATACGCGAAATCTCTGGGATTGTAAAACCTCTCTCAACAAGAAACTGCAGTTGGTCTTGCGGAATATTTAATTTTGGTCGCCCACGTCCTCCAGTAGACACACGGGCAACTGAGTAGGAGTGAGAAACATTCTGCACGTTTTGCCTCAGGATATCGTTAGTATTACCGACAAGGGTAATAACTTGTTCATCAACATCTTGTCCTTGCCCTCCGAAATATCGTGCCATGGAGTTGTACAGCCAGTCCAGGCGATACGAAATGCCATCAAGATTATCTATTCCGCCAGAACTGTTTTCAATCTGTCTGATTAAACGTAATAGCGTTCCCCTTATAAACTCAACCACTTGTTGTTCTGCCATCTTGAAAATCATTATTTTCCGTGGGAAATTAATTATCTTCGGCGGGAAACTAATTATTTTCGGCGGGAAATTATAATTTATATAACTGTTCAACACTGGATTAATTTAATTTCACCACAAATCCACAATTCGACGTAGCACAATTTAACAAAGTAAAATTTCATGTTGCATAACTTGACGGATCAAACGAAGCAAAATTTGATGTGTCACAATTTGAGGTTTCACAATTTGATGTTTCACAATTTGATGTTTCACAATTTAAAGTATCACAATTTGATGTTTCACAATTTAAAGTTTCACAATTTAAAGTAGCACAATTTGATGTTTCACAATTTGATGTTTCACAATTTGATGTTTCACAATTTAAAGTATCACAATTTAAAGTTTCACAATTTGATGTTTCACAATTTAAAGTTTCACAATTTAAAGTTTCACAATTTAATGTTTCACAATTTAAAGTAGCACAATTTAAAGTAGCACAATTTGATGTTTCACAATTTGATGTTTCACAATTTAATGTTTCACAATTTAAAGTTTCACAATTTAAAGTATCACAATTTGATGTTTCACAATTTAAAGTTTCACAATTTAATGTTTCACAATTTAAAGTTTCACAATTTAAAGTAGCACAATTTAAAGTAGCACAATTTGATGTTTCACAATTTGATGTTTCACAATTTAATGTTTCACAATTTAAAGTTTCACAATTTAAAGTATCACAATTTGATGTTTCACAATTTAAAGTATCACAATTTAATTTTACTAAACAAAAGTTAGTCATATAATATTGGCGGGGATCACACGTCATAGTTTCGGTAGTTCCTGTATTACGTGGACCCATTGGAGGCGTGACTTGCTTCAGATTGTCGACTTTTTTACTTAGTTTTTCAATCATATGCACCATTTTCTCTTCAAATGTTTGACTGGTAACAGTGACAAAATCGGAAAGGTCCTTTTGAATCTGATTTTTGCCAGCTGTTATCGTAATGTCATCATTGTTAATATTTTCGTTAAGATTTCCTTCAGAAGCTAAGCTCTTATTGCTTTCAGTTTGTGGTAGTGCATCATTGGATACAGATGGCATCGCAGAAGAAATTTTGTTCTTTTGAATTGTACCATTGTCATGGGTTGCTCCAGTTTTATCTTTGGTTTCAGATGACGGCTTTGGTACTGCTAATTCTCTTACATTTCGTGTAACCGATATGTGATTTATTGGTACAACATGCGATTTCATGTCTTTCAGTGAGATAGAAGAGTGGTGACTTTTACGATGCCTTTCAACTTGGAAATCTCCCCCGCGAGTGAGAACTGCAGAGTTCCTTGCAGTTGCCGTATCATTTTTGGCACAAAGAAGACAGACATGTTTATATTTCGAATAATCCCTTTTTGGCAGTTTGGCAGTCCCTGCCGCTTTTGATCTGGGACTGCCAGTTTCTGTGCTGTGCTTGCTGGAAACAGCCACCTCATGCTCGATTACTGCACTACTTTCAGTTTCACTTAATTCACTAGTAGGGGTTTCGGAATTTGCACTAGACTTCATTGTGATCATCATGCATATACACAAGAATTTATAGACTCATTATTTTCACATATGTTTATTCCTCTTATTAATAAGCCAACGCGGCTAACTTCTCATTCAGCAACACTAATTGATAACATATTTACGAATTGTTTTACACAAAATATTGTAAATGGAATTATTCTGAACGACTTGTCGGACCACCTACCTGTGTTTGCATTATCTAGTACTAAATTTGAGAAACCAAATAATGAAACCACTTATTATACTCGGGATTACAATGATTTAAATATTATCAAGTTTCAAACTAAATTATCACAGGTCGAATGGACTCGGGTTTTGATAGGGCAGGATCCAAATAGACTTTACGATGTTTTTGCCGAAGAATATTATAGGCATTTTGAGGATTGTTTTCCCTTAAAAATATCTAAATTGAATTCTTGTAGGAAATCAAAATCACCATGGATTACTAAAGGCTTGCTGACTTCCGTTAAAAAAAAGAATAAATTATACAAAAAATATCTCGCAAACCCTACCCCTGTACGTGACTCTCAATATAAGAGATACAAAAATAAATTGAATCACCTAATTAGAATATCAAAGAAAACTTACTATGATAAAAAATTTGAATTAGCTAAAAGTGATTTGAAAACAACATGGAAATTAATAAATGAAGTCACTAACCTAAAACGTAAAAAGCCCTCACTACCGTCATCTTTTCGATCAAATAACATGACTATCAATGAACCCTCTAAAATTGCCAATGATTTTTGTAAATATTTTTCTGAAATTGGCCCATCCCTTGCGCGTAAGATTCCCCCAACAAATCGTTCATTTCATGAGTTTTTAGGCCCTACTATTAGTGAAACCATATTCCTTAAACCTACAACTGTTAATGAACTGAGAGAGATATGTAT
The DNA here is from genome assembly GCA_902702795.2 of Paramuricea clavata. NCBI lineage: Eukaryota > Metazoa > Cnidaria > Anthozoa > Malacalcyonacea > Plexauridae > Paramuricea > Paramuricea clavata. The sequence goes on along the minus strand of CACRXK020002535.1, from coordinate 16,061 downwards.
GTCGTTTAAAAATGGAAAAGCACCTGGCTACGACAACCTACCTATACATATCATAAAAAAATCGTTTGAATTAATATCTGAACCATTAATGCTGGTAATTAATTCTTCACTTGAGGTAGGGTTATTCCCAGATAAGCTAAAAGTAGCTAAAATAATTCCTATTTATAAAGCTGGTGAGGTAGATACATTCACAAATTACAGACCAATTTCAATTTTGTCTAGTTTTTCAAAAATCTTTGAAAGGGTCATGTATAATCGTTTGGTAGAATTTACTAATAAACTTGAAATTTATTACTGCCACCAGTTTGGTTTTCGAACTAACCACTCAACCAATCTTGCTCTTACTCACTTGATAAATAAAATTGCAACTGCTATTGATCAAAAAGAAATAACAGCAAGTGTTTTCTTAGATCTGTCTAAAGCATTTGATACCTTAAACCATGATATATTATTTTCTAAGCTTGAGAGGTATGGGATTCGTGGAGTGGCATTAAATTGGGTAAAGAGCTATTTCAATAACCGAACACAATTTGTTCAATATAATAAATTTTCTTCTGCTCGAATAGCCATACAATGTGGTGTACCCCAAGGGTCAATATTGGGCCCACTCTTTTTCATCCTTTATATTAATGATCTTCCAAACGCCTCACATTTAGTCAAACCACTATTATTTGCAGATGACACCAGCATTTGTTATGCTAGCTCCGATCCCATAGTATTAGCTACAGTATTAAATGAGGCATTACAAAATATTAGTACATGGATGAAAGCTAACAAACTCTCTGTCAATATTGATAAAACCAACTACATCATTTTCCAACCAACCCAAAAGAAATCCACGTATGAAATTCTCCTTCTTCTTGATGACAGATTAATCACACAAAAGAAACAGATCAAATTTCTTGGGGTCCTTATAGATCAAAATCTCTCATGGAAACCTCATATAAATTACGTATGCAAAAAAGTTTCGAAGTCTATCGGTGTAATATACAGAGCTCGTTTCAACTTGTCGAAAAGTACTAAATTGTCGTTATATTATACCTTAATCTATCCATATCTTATCTACTGCAACACAATATGGTCGTCTACATATGTTTCTAACTTAAAACGGTTACAAATTCTACAAAAGCGAATAGTTAGATTATTGACTAGTTCGAGCTTTTTGGCTCATACTGCTCCGCTTTTTAAAAAATTGAAAATACTTGATATCAATAAGATTAATTCCTTTTGTACAGGTATATTCATGTATTCCTACCATAACAAATTACTTCCACCCCCCTTTCTTAACTTATTTAGCACCAGCAACCAGTTTCATAATTATAATACTAGAAACGCTGACACATATCGTTCACATGCATGTAGAACTAATATAAAACAATTTACTATGCTTTCACGAGGTCCAAAACTGTGGAATTCGCTCCCTGACACCGTTAAGAATGCAGGGACGTTAAATTACTTCAGGAATAGAATACGAAAATATTTACTTCAATGTTAAGCCATATAACTGTGTTCACTAGCTGTCGCAATTGTTTTAACAAAATACTTTTGATATATATACTTTGAAAAGCTTCAAGGAGATATCCAATTTATAAGCCTTATGGTTTCTGGATAACTCCTTGCCACTAATATAACCATTGCAAATATAACAACATAAATTACCATTATATAAACAGTAACAGTATATTAGAAATCAGAAATATTGTAAATGGTATTGGTGGCTAATAAATCTTTATCTTATCTTATCTTATCTTAGATGTAACACCACTGGTACCTTGAAAAAATGATAGTATGTTTCTGCTTCTCGAAAGACTCGAATTTTTGGCAGGTATTGTTTTCGGAATGACTGTGGCTTCTTCATCTTCAATGTTAAAAACTCTTTTTTGTATTTGAACTTCGTTTGTTGTACAGTGTGTATCAAAATAATTCGAATCCAAATTTGGCGTGTAATAACGCAGAATATATTTGACAAATTCGGTTGGTTTTTACACCATTGTTAAGTTCATTTATTTACCTTTCAAATGACATGCTGTACGCGTCATTTAGTTGGAAAATGAAGGAGTATTGCTTTGACAAAAAGTCCATAAAAATCACAATTTTCCGCCGATGGGAATTGGACATTTTTTCTTTCAAAATTAGTCCCACAAGGCTTTGAAATGCTAATCATCACTGAAAACTAAAATGCAAATTTAACGCGAATTTCTTCTCGTTCAACATGTTGAAGGCATAGGAGCTTAAATCTCTTTAAATGAACACGAATTTATGTAAATTTTGCTACATAACAGTTTGTTGATTAATTAAATTTGCATTATCTTTTGTTTGTACGTCTCACTTCGAATTCCCATCGGCGGAAAAATTTGATTTCGAGCAACCAGTTTTAACACACGATTTCTTGGTCATTTTTGATCTTATTGATATAAGAACGATATAATCGGAAACCTAATAGGCTATTCTTTATTGCCATATAAAAATTATAAGGTTTACTTTAGTATTTTATAAACAGCAGTCTGTCAAATTTGGATTCGAATTATTTTGATACACACTGTAGATGTGAACATATCCTCCCACTCTTCTTCGCGATCGGAATGATCTGAAAACTCAGCTTGAAATGATGCCATTTTCACTTTTCTGTTATTTCGTTTCACATTTTAGATTTTTTGTTGCAATTTATAAAGAGTTTTAAATAATGGAAAAACATTAATTATTCATTTATTCATTGTTCGATAATCTTTATCTGGTCGCCATTTTGAAAAACGAGTCTCAAAGTACTGGGGCGAGATTTATATTATAATTATGCGCATATATTAAAATTAGCCTGCATTAAACGGGTTGAGCGCCTTACTATAATTAATTATATATTAAATAATAGATTCGCATTTTAAACTTTTCATTGAAAACACCGGCCAGGCCCAGTGGCCACAAAAACTTCAAAATCAAGTCCGTATAATTCTTGAAATCTTAAAATCTAAATTGTTTGTGCACCCCTGAATAACAGAAGGAAATTGTGTGCACCAAAGCGGGATTATTGGGCAAGTTGTGCACCAATTTGTGCACCGAGAGCAGCCTTTGTGCACGGCACATGTGCCGTGCACATCGCCTTCATTCCATACTGGCAGTACACTGGTTATTATTCTTGGCATTGGCTTTGGTTAGGGGTGCACCGGAACTCAGTTCCAGCCAGTTAGTTCGGGCCAGAACCCCGATTTTTCAGAGTTCCGGCCGGAACTAATAAAAAAAGAGCATGGTCGGAACCAGAACTCTGGACATCGTTTTCAGAGACATAGAGTATCAAGTTTATTGATTGAATAGTATCAATCATAAAGAATGAACAGATCGCATCATAGGAGGAAATTAGGACTACACAAGGAAAATGTACGCCAGAACTTAAAAAATTGGTTCCGGTGCACCCCTAGCTTTGGTTGCATTACAATATATACAACGATTTGTGGTAATATGATGTTTGTGATGTTATACTCTGAGTATATATCCACACCAGGCAAGCTTGAAAAATATGCCTGGCCACGGTGGGAATCGAACCTACGACCTTTGGAATACTAGCCCAATGCTCTGCCAACTGAGCTACGTGGTCAGGTCGGTTCGAGTATGTGATATTTCAGAACTGAGTCTAGTTCCTTCGATATTAATGCAATCTAGTAATCATGATTTTTTTCTGTGTTGGTGTTATGTACTCAGGTGAGTATGATGTTTGTGATGCTACTCTGAGTATATATCTACACCGGGCAAGCTTGAAAAACATGCCTGGCCACGGTCGGAGTCGAACATACGACCTTTGGAATACTAGCCCAATGCTCTGCCAACTGAGCTACGCGGTCAGTTCCAAAGGTCATAGGTTCGATTCCCACCGTGGCCAGGCATATTTTTCAAGCTTGCTCGGTGTGGATATATACTCAGAGTAACATCACAAACATCATATTCACCTGAGTATATAACAGCAACACAGAAAAAAATTGTGGTAATATTATATATTAGGTATATATTCATAATATTATGTTACAGGTAATTATTATCTTATGTACTGGTTTTGGTACTGAGCCGAACGCAAAGTGAATATAGGCTTGTAATCACAGAGCCTGAGGCGACTGATTGTTTTAGTATAAATTCAGTATTGAAAAAGTTTTATTTATAAATACAACTAGTACATAATCACTATCATGCGTGGTGATCAAACATGCTTATTTTTTTGGGAAAAGGAATAGTTACTGCTCACAGCAGTAACTATTGCCTGAGAGTTACTGCTGAGTGAATCAATCAGAATGCTCAAAGTTCATTTTTTAACACTGAAATTATACTAAATAGGGATAGAGCAGGCCTCATTAACAACCGGCTAGCTTGCCAGTCTGTGCAGAGATAGCTTGCCAGTCTGCAGAGATATGAATAGATATAGTCTACCGTACATTAACCAGCTAGTATATTGTATTCATAGACATATGTCATGTTGAATGTTATAAAGTACACTGTATATATATGCCAAGTTATTATCCTTGTTTAGGTATGCATGGCAGACTGGCAGCTTTAAGAGAGCTCTGTTTATAAAGTAATATGAGTTATTATGACCTGTGAAACAACTGAACATAAAACATAGTATAGGTGGGTCAACTCTAAAAGGAGATTTATTTATCTTATCGCAGTGAGTAAATTGCACACTATGTTTATTGACCTTGTGTTTGGTGGCAAATACATGTAATTTGGCGTCATTTGCTTGCTCCTACAAGGCATATAAAGCATCAATACGTGTAAAGTTGACCACCAAGGGTTTCCCTATGTAAAATGCCTAATGAAACCCATCTATACAGTACGTGTACAAACGGAATGTTCGTTTGCTGTCTCATGCTGCCATTACCAAGACCGTACTATACCTAAAACAGGATTAAAAATATAAACACGTACTTACACTACACATTTTTGGCACTTGTATTCTGGCACCACCAGTTTGCCGAACAGGCCTTCCACGTTCTGCTAACTTGGATATCTTGGCATCCAAGTTGTCAACTTTCTTCGCCAAATCCTTGAGCGCCCTTTGATCAATCGTTGTTGACGCACTCGTCTGCTCAAGCTTTTCCCTCACTGCCTTATTCTCGTTTACTACATCGTTCAAAAGTAGAACGTACCGATCGCTCAGGGAAACCTCAGCCATTGTTAATAAAATATTTATGGTATTTATGGTAATACAGATTAAAATATTATATAGTGCGGAGCGAATGAACGTTGACCCACTCGCTTGGTGTTATAGTTCGTTATGTATCGTTAGGATTTTGGCGCGATAAGTTTCTAATATAAAAATACAAAACGAACCACTTAGATTCGCGAGATTTGGCGCCGAAAGTAATTTATTCCCGGGGCGTCCCGGTGCGGTAAAATCTGTTCCGTGCATGTTTATTGCTTGCGTGTAAATGCTTCTCTTATTCAGCCAAAACCACAACCACACAATGCTTCCAATCAAGCGAAACACAACAAATAATGTAAAATCTTTAATACGTACATTACAAACGAACTATAGGTATATTCCCCCCAATTTAATAAATAACAGCGGCAGGCCAGTGACCGTGAAAACGTAAACAAATTAATTTATTTCCATCTTGACAAAGGAAACGACGTGTAGGGGTAGGGTAAGATATGCATTGCCTTTCATTGTGTAGAAAGATCGTATGAAACTATTGTTGCTTAAGCATACAGTTTCCTTTACGATTTACATACTATAAATTAATAGTGACTATTTTTGAAAGAAAAGAGGCAAAATTATTTCAATTCTCTGTTCATTTTTATGTACACCAATCATACCTCCCGGAGAAACACAGAAAATGTGAGCTCGCGCGAGAATGCGCGAACGACGATATAAATAGTGCAATTTTGCGTGGGAATTGTATTATGTTCAAAGGCTAGTCGAAAGATACATCTATACAATCGAAGTATATTATACTTTTTTGTGTTTTTGACGACTTTGTTGTAGAACTGGCTGAAATGGCGCATTTTAGTCTGGTATTTCGCAAGGCGAGTGACTCACTTGCCTACCACGGACTGCAGCAAAAGAGTCAAAAGATCGAAGAACATGGCCTCGAAGGACTCGAAGTTCGACCTTTAGCGAAGCAATCTCGCTTGTCTAGACCTAACACTTTGGAAGAAATCCGAAAGAAAAAAAGCAACAGAAGGCGACGAAAACGACAAGAAGAAAGGAAGTTGTCAAAGAAATCATTAAAGATGAAACTACAGCAGAAATTTAAGGACGCTCGTCAACTGGAAAGCTGCAGATTTACCAAAGAAATAATTTGTGAGAAGAAGAAGGCAGGCAAGAATAGGGAAATGGCTCAGTATTTCTGGACAAAGTGGCGCAAGGAAAAGTCACAAAGGCAGAAAGACATGTAAGTCAATTTAGCAGCACATTTTTTATGAAGGGCGACTTTGATAGTTAGCCTATATAACCAACATACATGTACAGTGTAAAAAAATACTGTATGGCTCATTTAATGCTGTGCATTGTACTTTCATGGATTAAATATTAACAAGATACACTAGCACATAGTTAGGTTAACCATTAACATTGCATGACTATCCCCTTAACAGGTAAAAGCATCTGGTATTATAATCATCTGGCATTAACCCATTACGCTGCAGAGCTTCCCCATTGACGAGTAAAATCGTCTGGCATTAGACAAGTAAAAAAAATAAGTAGGGCGCACTGGGGCGCATTGCGGCTCAATGGGTTAACTAGAGACATTGTCAGATATTTTGGTTAACCCATTAAGTTGCAGAGCTTCTCCATTGATGAGTAAAATTGTCTGGCGTTAGACAAGTAAAAAAAATAAGTAGGGTGCACTGGGGTGCATTGCGGCTCAATGGGTTAATAGGGGTTGGTAGGGGTTTAGATCAGAAAACACTCCCAAGAGTGTGGGGGATTTAAAGCTTTTAGAATTTATTTATCCCCAGGGCAGGGTATGGGGATTAGATAGGGATTAGTAATGAGCCAATTGTCGATTTTTCAGCAGTTGTTCATCTTGAGTGGCGTTTAATCATTAGCTTGTATTATCTTAAGAATATATAAACAATAATAATATAAGGAATGAGCTTAATGTAAGAGATGGCATGGGCTTAATGTAATGCGCGAATCAAATCGAAACCTTGACATCCCCCCCTCCGGGCATACCTGGGGAATTTGCTTGTTTAGTATTTTAAGAATTTTCTAGTGGAAGGTGGGGAATTTGAAGGGGGTCGGGAATTTGAATTTTTCTTTTAAACACGTGTGCAGAATCCAAAATGGCGTCAATAATTAATGGATGAGTTCAAGGTCTTCAAGTGCAAAGGAATTAACTTTGTCCTTGGTTGGCTACAAGAAAACGGCTTTGAACGATTGAAGAGAGTTTTTGAAGGAAAGAAAAACTTTGAAATTCCAAAATTGCGAAATGCTGTAGCTTCCAATTCGTACATGGGGTGGGGTATTTGAACTCCAATTTTTCCCAATACATGGTGTATTTGAACGGGAATTACAAATATATGTAGGGAATTTGACCTGACCAAAACGTCAAAATCCAAATTCCCGGGGGTATGCCCAGGGGGGATGTCAAGGTTTCGATTTGATTCGCGCATAAGAGACAGCATGCTATGCAAACTTTAAATACCACCTGGTCCTCCTTGTTCATCACTCTATTTGGATTATTTTGCAGACAACTTCATGAAATAGAAAGGTGTAACCTCAAGGATGTTCCAGAACAAGATGTCCTAGGTAGTGGAGTTTTTGGTTATTGCAAGAAAATGTTATACCGAGGACATCATTAGCCACAGGACAAAAATATAATATGTACTGTAGGGTGTGTGAAAGTGAATTGCATCTTAATCGGTTAACAAGAGACTTTCAATTGGCAGATAGTTAGGATAACCATTAACATATGCAAGACTTTCCTCTGAGGAAGTAAAATTGACTGGCATTAGCCACAGTAAAAATATAATGTAGGGCGCATGAAAGCACATTGCGGCTTAATTGGTCAACAAGAGCACCAATTGGCAGATTGTTAGGGTAATCATTAACATGCAAGACTTCCCCCACAGCAAGTAAAATCATCTGTCATTAGCCACAGAGTAAAAATATAATGTAGTGCGCATGAAAGATAATTGCGGCTTAATGGGTTTAACAAGAAACATCAATTGGTGGATAGTTAGGATAACATTGCAAGACTTTACTTTCTGCATGTAAAATTGTCTGGCATTAGCCAGATTAAAAGTATAAAGTTGGCCACATGAGAGCACATTGTGGTATATTAGGGTAATTGTGTGGTTGCCATGCTTGCCGGTGTTTCAAAAGTTACATCTTGCCATGTACTTAATTACTTGCATAGTGACAATAGTTTCCCATTCTTTGGGAATCATGATACTCTAGCTCTGTGAGTAAGAAATAAAATGTTCCATTGTAATATGTTGTACAATTAGTAATAATAATATTTATAACTAATTATTACAGTACTTAGATGTACAGTATTATTATTATTGTGCATTACAAACAATACAAATATTCTGAGCATCTTAACTAACTAGATGCTTCTAAATTTCAATAGGTCTGCCATACATATTTGGCATCAATGTGAAATCCAAGCCATACTTCATTGTCATGGAGTGCTATGGAATTGATGGTCGGTCAATAACTCTTGCAGAAGCTGCAGAGACCAGCATGTTTACATCTGAGAGGCAGTGGGTAGATGTGTTATTGGCGTGTGCAAAAGCTATTTCTCAAATTCATACAAAGGGCTATATCAACTGTGATCTAAAAGGTGACAACATTGTAATTAATAAAGTAAATAAGGGTTTTTACCCAATTGTTATTGACTTTGGGAAAATGCAAAAGGCTTGTGAGGCAAAGATTAAAAAGCTATCTACCGTTGAACAAGAGAAGTATAACAAATATCACAAGCATATTGCCCCAGAAGTTGTGCAAGGCACTCATCCTCCTACAAAAGCAAGTGATATCTATGCATTTGGCTTAGTTATCTCCTTAATATGCTTTTACCATAAAATTGAAAATTTACGACTCATTGCTGTGACTTGCATCAATGGAACACCAGAACGCAGACATACAATCGATCAAATAATTGACCAACTGCAGAGCTTATAAGCATTAAAGCAACATTCCAGAACTTATATTGTAAATTCCTGCAATGTATATGCCAATAGTGGCAATACTGTAAATGAATTTGCACTCTGTTATAATACTCTTGCAACACCTTGATGGTGCCATATTGTGTTTGACAAAGACTCTCGCTCATTAATGCATATTACCATACAGTAATAGCTTTACTTGGGAAAGCACTTCGCCCCACTTTACTTGAAGAATAAAATAGTCTGTAGTTACAGGGCTGTAGGAAGCTCTTTTTTATTGGGGGTGGGGTTGAAAGCGAGGGCCCAAGGCCCAAGGAATTTTTTAAATTTAGAGTCTCTGAAATGCCATTTCCTGGACTTTGGGGGAAATTTAACAGATTTCTGATGGTCAGAAACCAGCCTTTTATCTGTTCAATCTTCATTCTTTGCAGAATGATTATTAGCAAATTACGGACCTGTGTTACGGCCCTGTCATGCAGGGGTTTCAGAATGATTTGAAGTAGGCGGCTGTACCAAAAAAGTAGCCGGTTGTGACTGAAAGTTAAAAATTCGCGCGGGGAGGGGGGCGTGCCCTCGCATGGAAATTTAAAAAAATTTCGCCGCAAACGGACCAATCCCCACTTAACCAAAATTTTGATCTTAACAAGTCCAGACAAAATCCATAATAGCATGAAAGAGCATCACAAAATTAGTAATATTCCCAAGTATATCGTTGCGAAATTTTGTAAAATGCGGATAATATATCCTTGGGAAGTTTGTAATTTTCAGTCATTTTGTATTACGCACAGAAGTGGTAACCATTTCCAGTTTGTAATACAAAATGACTGAAAATAGAAAACTTCCCAAGGCTATACAATCCGCATTTTACAACATTTTGTAACGAAACTTTGGAATATTACTAATTTTGTGGTGCTCTTTCAAGCTGTGATGAAATGTTTGTCTATACTTGTTGAGTTCAAAATTTTGGTTAATTGGGGATTGGTCCATTAAAGGCCCGTTTACACGGGCGATTTTTGCTGCGATTTTAGGGCGATTTTCTTCTTCTGATGGATGTGAAGGAGTGGATAAGTTATAAATGTTCCAGGTTGTGAAATTTCATAACAACGTTATTAAGTAATCTACTCCTTCATATCCTCCAAAAGGAGAAAATCGCAACTAAAATCGCAGCAACAATCGCTCGTGTAAATGGGCCTTAACAGTCAAATAATATAGAAAAACTAAAGAGACAAAGTACAACTGTTGACTTGTTAGATTTAGATGTCATTTGCATTTATACTTGTAAGTGACAGTGTACTTTAATGTGCTACTAGTAGTTTAATTTTTACAGCTGCATGAAGAGAATGAGTTGGTACACTATTAGTATTAATTTATGAATCCGAAATTGTTAATCAAATGATGTTATACTTATGTACGTACTAATGAATTTACTTCATCACTTTATCATAATTAGTTCACTGTCAAAGAATTAGTCACTAGAAAAACATTTGCTAAAGTAGCTCTGAATCTGACTCGTTCTCTGGCTCACTGTCAAATTCGGATTCCCCAATGCTTAAGTCACTGCCAGAGTCAATCAGAGTCATCTTCCTGTTCAGGAAGATTCAGAGCCGCTGACCATTTGCTGCGAAATTTAAGATGGCGACGAGAAAACAAAGAATGTTTATATTATCGCTTTTTCGATAGCAACTTAAGAAAGCAAGCTATGTTTGGTACTATGTATTATTGATCTTATTGATCTTCCAGAATAAGTGATGTTTTGCTTGAATTCCAATTGGAACATAACAAACATCGTGTTGGTTCGCTTGTACCTTGGTATATAAAATTTTTCCTGTGACATGACGAAAAGTAGCCGGCGGTAAAAGTTCAAGTAGCCGGCGGAACTCCGCCGGCTTATTCTGAAACCCCTGCCTGTGTTAGATACAAAATATGAGAGAACACAAGTTAGGATTCAGTATTTATAAAATAGGTAAAGGACTGTAAATTCTTTCATATCGAGTTAATTCATTCTCTGGACTAAAATGTTCCAGAAAATACTTCATTAATACACCCTTTCGATAATTACGTCACGAATGCTGTTTTTGCCTGGGAGCCTCGCTTCCATGAGTAAAAGACGCAGGGCGATTGGCTGACGATTCATGAGAGCGAGGCTCCCAGGCCAAATGACGTAATTATCGAAAGGGTGTACTGGTATTTTGCTGCTATTGTATCACTACTTCAGGACAGTGTATTTACATTAAACACCCAATTGCATAGATTTTTGTTGCAATGTAGATAGTACTGTAGATACACTAAGAACCTTCGTGCAGTAGAATATTTCAAGTTAGCCTTAGGACCTAAAGAGGTCCTTATATACTGTGTGTCTAAAAAATCGAAACCAAATTTATGCATGCATTTCAAATAACTTTGCTATCATAGATACAGTATGCCTAATTTCCAAATCAGTTTTAATGAAAATTGAATGGCTGTCAATGACATATCAAGCAATATCAAGCTAATTTGAAATGTAAATATGCATGAATTAGATTCTATTTTTTAAAACAAATTATACATGAAGTTATTTGTATGAATGACCTAGAGTGTTATACAGTACCTAGTATAAAATCGCTTCCTGTGCTTAAAATATTAGTTCTTGTAGCATGTCCGCAGGTGTTTACTGCATGTCTATAAGCAAAAAGACTTCACGAACGGGCACACAATATTCCTTTCTTCTCCATTTTCATTCCTCACTGTGGCAATAGAGCAATGGCAAGAGATCTTTTGGACTGGCAAAAATCTTGAAGGTCCCCCTAGTACACTCTGCTTGCGTGTAACCAAAAGTGGATTTAGTCCATTATAAATGGTATCATCAGATGGCATATACCAGGTGACACATGCAAAACAGAACTTCTTGTATTCTCCTCTGATTACCAGAGTATGAATAAAATAGTAGTCTACTAATCCAAATGTCATTCTTAGACTACTTGTGTTTATCTTTCCATCAATTTCTGGCCAGGAAGCAAGAATTCCTGCTGTACGCCGACTTCTGTGGTCTTTCTTGGACCCATACTGCAGACCAAATATTTGCACAGTACTGTACATTTTGAATGTTCTACTGAGGTGTTCAAGGATAATATCAGCTCTGGGGTACATAATTTGGTACACTTCTAAAAGAACAGATAAATCATCGTTATCAAAGCTTCGCTCTTTATGACTGGAAGGTAATGTTACTGCTGAAATGTTATTCCAGTTAATGGTTGAAAGTGGTAGAGTTGAGTATATGTTGTAGTATTCTAGAAGCTGGGTTGGATTCTTTGATTCTTTAGACATTTCTTCCTGATTTTTCATATTGGCGATCAATTGCTGAAAAGATTCACCACAATCACCAGGCATACAAATACTTGTTAGTGATTGGGAAACTTTAAGTTTCCGCATCAGTTGTAGTTCCACTGAACGGTTATTAGTTGCCATATTGCCAAGAATACCATTGTACCTCTCAAAGCTGAAACACCAAAAACTGTGAATTGGACCGTAATCTAGAATGTTCTCCCGCAAATGGCAGTGTAGGTGCATGTTTGGTGTAACAGCTTTGCCACCATATAGTGCTTCAAACTCCTTGCAGAACTTTAGGATTAAACCATCTCCTTTAATAATGTCTGCTTCTGTCAAGACTGGCTTGCACATATATCTGCATCCTAGTACAAAGGATTGCCAGCATTTGTAGTGTGTATCATTAATTATCCCTTTTAGAGCAAACAGTGAATATACGGTTGTCCAGTTCTTCCACTGCTCCGCTGTGTAAGAACCAAAATTTGATGCAATTTTCTTGGGTAGCCTCCCAATATGCGATGGGACTTCCATTTCTTCAATCCGCGTTTCGATCTGTTGCAAGTGCTTAGAAGTGAGGTGATCATCAGCAACCCACAATTTGAAAACATACTTGGCTGTCCCAAGAAATAAATTGTGCATAGGGTCAATCGCACAAAAGCGAATGACATCAAAGTATTCTAAATCCAAAAGACTTGAATAGTAATTAATTCCAAACTTTTTGGAAAGTTCGTTAATTTTTGTTTTTGTTTTGCATTTCAGAATTTTCGCTGCGATCCTTCTGTGATCTTTGTCAGTGCGCTTCTCCCAGTCATCACGATTGAAACCCGAGTAGTCTCTCTTTTCTCCAAATTTACCTGGGAATTTTTTCAAACACTTCGAGCATCCCAGCTCGCCACTATGACCTTTAATGCCACAAAGTTTTCGCGATGCTGGTATGTCAGAAGATGTACAAAGAAGAGCTGCTCTGAATTTTAAGGGAATAGAACACAGACTGTTCTTTAAATACAATCCTTTCCACAATGCCTGGAGTTCAGAGACGGCAGGCTTAAGAAATTCATTCAGAGACTTTGGCTCCTTCTCCATGTTTGGGATTACACCAATAACAATAACATTTTCCCATTTGAAGCGTTCAGACCTGGGAAGATTGAGTAAAACCAAGTAGAGCACACCCACAGAATAATCTTTCCTGTGTTTCATTGGCTGAAAATAGTCGAAGTTTAGCATTAAACCATAATTTCTCGGACCATTTAAGAAGTCCTTTCCATTAACTGTTTTGAAGTCATCCCATAGTTTACCATCGTATATGTCAGTCATGCAGTTAGTGGGAGCAGCTTGTCTCCATCTCTCGCAGCTTTCTGGCACTCCTTTCCTACTTACTATTTCTTCAAGGCAGTTGATGATCCCATTGTAACAGTAGTAAAAATCTGGATAATATTTGATTTGGTTATCCTTTAGGACAACTTTCTTGACGAGCTTCGAATTGCATCTTACTGCTTTTCCTCTCGAGAAAGAAATATTTGAGCAACATTTTGCAACTGTGATTCCATTTGCAGCTTTCTTTAAGCATTCATCATAATGGTAGCATTTGGTACATTTTGGACATACAACATATTTCGTAAAGTTATCTCTATTTAGGTTGAGATACTTTCTGACCATATATAACGAACATGGAAATACTGCTATGAGCTTCACAAGAATTTCATCTGGAATATGGACATTAAGTGCTCGTAGAAAATGGAAAAGCGATTGCAACAGCCATGTTAGACCATTGTCACTGAGGTTGGTAATGCTTTGCCAAATCAAAAGAAAATATAACATCCACTGCAGAAGTGAGTGCACCATGTGAAATTTCTTCTTCTTACAAGCTGGTTCAGGTATTGGCGGAGGGTTTAGGATATCTTCATCCAGGTGTTCACCTAAAGTAGCATCCCAAATCTCTCCACTATCACTGCCGTGTTCAGAATCACTCTGGGTTTCCGAATCATCACTTTGATCCAGGTCACTACTACCAGACTTTTCAATCTAGAGACATATGAAATCAAAGACAATATTTAAAATACTGTGATGTATATTGGCCAGATTTGCCACAGTTTAATACTGAGGGTTAGCTTCTTTACAATATACCGGTACAGTGTACTTTACTCAAATTGTGAGCATATGTATAGATACATGTATTGACTATTGTTGATTGTACGATCAATGTACAAAACATGATCCAAACATTAACATCTTGAAACCCAAGACGTGAGTTAAAACAAGACCAAAATGAGTTTGTGATATTTCGATTTCATTGCTAAATCATCATCAGACCAACAGTTTTGTTTTGTTGGCTGGTATTGGTTTTGTATGATTGTTGTTCTTGCACTAATGTTATAAGCTTTTTCATAGCATTCTTACATATCAGACAAATTTCATTACACAAGTATCTCAAAAGGACAAGGCACAAACGAGACATGCCTTTGATTTAAAACAAAAAGATTAACACATGTAACCATTGATTAACTTACATGTATTTCAATGTGCAGGCCCAATTTGCCCCGTTATTTTACTAATAACTATAATTACTGATGTAGGGACTGACTTGTGCCAAAATATATAATAATAATAATAGTCAAGTAATAAAAATTAGTTAAAGTACTGTAGTAGGCCAGTAGTAAAAAAAGTTTTTTTAGTATTAAAATAGCTTAACTACCATAAGTAAGTACATGTAATATGTACATCCTTATGAAATCACATTATTAGTAGACATTTCCAAATTAGACTTTTCCAAATTTACTTCATACTGTACTTGTATCAGGCTTGCTAATGTAAATTGTACAATTTTTAAGGAGGGTAATACACATAGTAGTAGTTGAAATACTGACAACCCAGTGACCCTATGTTTTAGAATACATACAAAACACAGACAATACTTGAAAAGTATTATCAAACCATGTAAGTGGCTATCATACATTAGAGACATTTTATCAGCATATTGAATTGATTAATTTACAGTGGCGTAGCCAGCTCGATAATTGAGGGGGGGGGGGCATATTCATATATTCGTGTTCTGCATTATTAATTTCTTTTGAAATCGGAATATGCCCCCCCCCAATTATCGAGCTGGCTACGCCACTGTTAATTTAGTTGCAAAAAAGGAATGCATAAATCAAATGAATATCTTATGTACTTTAATATGCATTAGGGAAGATGATATTATGCCAGATGATCAAGAAAAATATAATCAGGAAAACTATATGTGATCTTACTGTACAGTATTTATAAATATAGACTAATTACTTATATTTGACAGCTTTAGTTTGAAGACAGGTGAATGACTATAGTTTTACCTTATTGCCTACATGTACTGTACTGTATGAATGTTACACATTTGTCAACAGTCATATTTTTATAAATATAATAGAAATTTAGTAATACACCTGTAGTCATGCACCCAAAGCTACTGTATGGGAAACATTTTAAATTTTTTTACATTTTTGCATCTCAAATGACCGAAGTGAAATATTTGTTGTTTTAATTGTAATTTCAAGTGGAAAACTGTCTTCAAATCTTTAACAACTAGCTTTTAAGCAGTTATATTTTATTACCTCCGGAAAGAGCCATAGAGTGCCGTTGGATATTGTACGTGCTTTGAGATTTGCAAAGCAACTGTATATAATATA
>CACRXK020002534.1:0-40724 GCA_902702795.2 Paramuricea clavata | reverse complement strand
CAGCAAGTTGGGTACCGTAGGTTTCAGCTATAAGTGCAAACACTACAGGCAAAACATGACCGAACTGTCACAGCAGTAGCGTAGGAAGATATTTAGGAGGGTGGCAAGGGGAAATTATTTAGTAGAAAATCCGGTACAGGATATGGGATTTAAGTACCCGAGATTGTGCACTCTCCTTTGTAAAACGAGAGAAAACCTCCCAAGCGCAGTTTGATAAGTTTAGCCTTGCTTAGTCTTAAAATCAATATTTTGCTGTCAAGTGATTTATTACGGTCGTTTATCATTTATAACCCATGCATGCAGTTATCACAGTTTAGATCAAACCTGGACAACGAGTTGTATTATATACTTCATTTGAGTTTGAAAATCTTGTACTTTTAGATCTAAGACTTCTGTATATAGAGAATTTAAAAATCTGTATTGCTGCCGGAGTGAAATGGAGTGAAGTTATGATGAATTCAACAATAAAGCGGGCTAAATGTAGAGAAAAGAACGCCTTGATGTCATTACCATTTCTTGATGTTCCCTGCAATCGAAAAGAACGAAAGAAGAGAATCGCGCATCATCTTCCAAGTATATGTTTTGGAAGTACACAATACAGAATAGCCACACTGCAAGAAAGTAAACTGAGCCAGTCATATAACACGAAGAAACATGCGCGAAAAGTCCAGCATTTACGCTTTGGAAAGCCGACTATTGGTGAACTAACTCTATCTGACAAACACAAGAAATCGCACAATAAAAGCCAACGTGTCAAGAACTCAGAAAGTTTATTGTTGATATGTCAAAAGGTTGAACATATTAAAAACATACAAAAGAATGGTAAATGGCACGTGGAAAAACCAAGTGCACCTTTTAGATTTACTTTTCCTGCATTTCCTGCCAGAGAGGAATTTGTTTTTCGTAATCGATATCGAAATTTAAAAAAGCTTCACTCGGAAAAGGAAATACCCTGGTAACAAGGCTGAACTATATGTAAAGAAGGAGAATTTGTCCCAGTGCATGCCCATCATGCTGTTGGCGCATGAAGGGATGAAGATTTTGTTTATTTATTGTCAAATAAAACTGTAATAAGTTCCTTGTAGCAACTGATAAATATAATTGTTTTGAGGTTAGAAATATAGCGATGCTTGCAGTGCACAAAAACTAAGGAACGGCGATGGTCATGAATTTAATTCAATTCATTGATTAAGATTAGGCTTATGTATCATCATTTGAAATTTAACGTATTTTTATGAATGTTTATTTGTACGTTAATGAATGGTTTTCTTGAGTGGAAATTTCGAATATAGGGAGCAGTTGCAAAAAATGGAACAATATGCCTTCTGGTAGAAATCACCACGATTCCGGTGGCTATTATGTAGTATGGTATAAGGTAACTGTTTGGAATTCTGGACATCTTGCTCGACAGAATAGAATGGGTTTCTGGGTTTCTGGGTTTCTGCAGATGGGAATTTGAAGCGAAAACTATATAAATATAAGACCTGTGGCTATCGAGAGCTGCAACCTGCAGTTGCGGAAAATGCAACAATAAGCGCATGCATAAGCCCCAAGGCCAAGCAGATTCAAATCGATCCTGCGGTACAGTGTTGTGATCACAGACGGTCCAATCGCCAAGAGGTAACCATATAGTTGTATATTTCGCCGGTTAAGTTATTAAACTTTGCATGCCGAGATGCAATATCATTAATTAATCTAATCCTTACTAACACAAATGCTCAGAAAGAATTAGATATATCATTGGCAACACTAGTAATATTTCAAAATCCTTGCCTTGAGCTAGAAAAGCAAAAATTGCTTGTGATGCTGAGTTCAGTCAAAATCAATTTCAAGAACATGCAAGATCGGAAAAAGCTGTAAAATTTTATCAAACTTTCATTAAGAGGAGTTCGTAAAAGTAATAAAGATACCGAACACTCGTTAAGCTAAAGTAAAGACACAGGGGAAATCTAACTAATTTGCAATGACAACGCTAATACATTTCATAATTTTCATGTCTTGATGTTTAAAGAGATTAAGGTCATTAAGGAATACGGTTCCAAAATTGACAAGCCTCGCCTCCCTAATTTTCTTTGCCCGCGCCTCAACCCCAACCCTTAAAACCGCCAGCTATACGCAGGCTAAAAATTGACATGGTCGCCATCTTTTCAGTTAGTTAAATGATGTCGGTTGTACTGATTGTATAGTCATGCACAACTAAACAAATTCCCAAAGAAAAATATTCTGCCATGCATGTACTAGTAGAATAAGTGTTCTAGGCTCGTTTGCTAGCACTTGTCGAGTTATTTATTTCACCGGCTCTGTTTGAAAGTCGTCGTGATGTTTAGCTTTCTGCTTGAGGTCTATCTATTGCTGACTTTGAGCATTGCATGACATGGCGTCACAGACAGTGGTCAATGGTGATAATTTTTCACTCGTATTCATCCATTTCATTTTCATTTGATCTCCTAAGTCCAATACTATTACTAAATGTTTATTTTCGAAATTAACAATTGACAGAGGGAGTCGACTGTTCTATTGATTCAGAATATAATCCAGCCAATAGAATGCTATTTGCAATGAAATAGTAATTCCTAAATAAACACAGTTGGATAATTGAATTTTAAATGCGAAGGCTGAGATCTTTTACGTCTGCAATTGTTGGGTGCTGCTCACTGGTATAATAAATTGGGATATATATCTTGCCTCATGTCTGGGTTATTTTGTTATTAACGCTCGCTGTTGTTAACTTTCTGTTGTCTATATTGATCAGCCGAATTATGGAAAACAAACGTCGATGAACAATTGAGCAGGTGGCCAACTATATAAAGAATATATTTTTGATAATTTCCTAATTTATCACTATCAGCCAACAATTTAATTATAGATCACGATATCTTCGAATAACAAGGTGCATAGAAAGACATCATCAGCTTTTTGCCATTTATCAACCATCTTTATGGACAGTAATCAGTATAGAAAACAAGATAAGACAAGTAACTGATGGAAGATCTGGAACTGACTGGAACATGTCCTTTGATAACATATACAGGAAGTGATGAATATCAACTACCGACACAAAAACATCAAGAACAGCTGCACAAAACTACGGCCACACAACTTAATGATCTTAATTATTTAAAGAAATTTGGCAGCAAAAATAATTTTAAGATAACTGATAAAATCTTGAGATTGTACAACACACCTATCGAACGAGAAATACCGTTTAAACGAGCACGGAGTATTGCGGCAAAAACTGCGAAACATTATCAGGAAAATTCATGCAATGAAAATGAGTTATCTTTCCCTAACTTGGAAAATCCTAATTCCAAGAAATCGACGCAGACGCACATTTTGCAACTTTCAAACAATTTGGTGAATGACAGTTTAAATGCACATAAACGTGCGGAGCAAACTCCAATGGCGTCAGTAACTACCATCAATGACAACTCTGGCGCCTCGCAGTTAAAAATGTTAGATAAAATTCGCCCCAGTCATCCGCAGTTTGCCAAAGAAATTAAAGTTAATCCAGAAGAGGCGTTAAAGATTAACTCATTAATCCTTGCAGAACGATCAAACGTACAATTAACCCCGACATCACCACCGCATAACATTACATTCCCAAGCATAGAAAACACTAGCCAGGCTAACATAACTACTCCTAAATATTGGTGGAATTATCTTAACCAAAAAATTGCTAAAAAGAGGTCCACACCGAGCTTGCATAAAATGTGTAAGCTTTGTGAATTGAATTCTGAACATGGGGACATTATTAAGCATAGTGAACTAGGGAAAGACACGTTGCATATTGATTTGAAACGTTTGACTGAAGTTCGCAGTAAGAATTGGTCGTCTTACGGACACTATACTAGCGCTCACAAATTGAAATACACGAAAAGACAGAATATTTTATTGAAAAGTGCAGAAAAACAATTGGAAGTCGACGAGGATTATCTAAGTGTTGATGTGGATAAACTGATGAATATATACAAAGAAAAGACAATTTCTGACGTCATGGAGTCGAACGCAGCTGGTGGGTATATTCAAACACAACAAGATGCTGATATTAGCAATGATATCCAGCGGTTAGGTTCTGCTCCCGAAAGGAAAACCCATTCGCAGGCTAGCAATTATAACCAGAATGTACGCAACGAAGGAATTAAATCTTTCACCTGCCAAGAAAAATATGCTCCTCTTCAACGTCCCACGACAACGAAGCTTCGATCATGTATAAATTTTACTAGCAGGAAAACGTGTTTTACAAAAGTATCATGATGATGAATATATAATTTATATATATTTGTGCTATGTCAAGCATTAGCCTATATTTTTAACACAACTAACAGCTATTGTCTTAAAAAATGATCACATATGACACATATATCTACTCAGTCAATCATACTCATACAGGGACTCTATAACCTAAAGAGTACATGCTCTATTCCTTACAAAGAGTTTTACGATTAATAAAATAAATAAATAAATAAATTTTATTATAATAAAAGCACATTAAATATTAAATAGATGCAACAATGATACTGCACGAGTTTAATTTTAATTCAGTAAAAATTATAACTTACCCGTTTCCTTTAATAAATTCCACGTAATGAAATTCATTAATACTAATTCGTCGTTTGAATTTGATGCATGTACTCGCGTGTAGCTCTGCAATAGCTTGTCGTATTATTGATTGCGCGTAAGAAGCTAAAAAACAATGTTAAAGTTTTAGTTTTTAATACTCCTCTTCCCCGAAGAAATCAACTTTCAGTCTATTATCTAGGAGCTGACAGTTTCACAAATTCCTACTTTTGGGGGCCACCAAGCGTGCCAAGAAGCTAATGACCATATGTTGAGCGATCGGTGCATTAATTAACATATAAACCGACACTTCAGCAGCAGGACCAAACTTCCGCATCACACATTACCCCATGCACTTAATTTGGGTAATATATTAACACATTATGTTGGTTTAGTCGGCGTTCGTAATCAGCGCCTACAATGATCTTTTTAATTCGCAGAATAAAGACTGAATTTATTAAGTTAGATCGAAATAACTGGACTGATGTCACAAACGAACCCCTCACCCCCACTTCCCCCCATTTTTCTCACCGGATTTGGACAAATGGTGGCGTGTCCTCCCGCTCGGCGCCAACCATGGGCCACCTCTTGCAATTTTTTCATTTCTTAACTGAACAAAAAGTGAAGGAAAAAACCCTCTGTAGTTGTTTCCCATTCAGGTAAGCACACATGACAAGTGGATTTAACTTTCCAGAAAAAACTGCATAAACCAGAAGTTCATTTTTCTCAAGTTTACTGCAAGGCTCTTTCGCAACTGACTCCGTTCTTCATGAAATGTTAAGTCATTGTTGACTGAGGTTGACGGCTACTGTAGCATCTGATAGCAAGTATGATGAGAAGAAATAGCTGACTTAACTAATTACAACGCAAACCGTCAAACACGGTTTAATTTACTGTTGTTATTGCTGATCTGATGAGTCTCCTCAAAAACTGCCTTGCGGAAGAAGGAAGATCATCGGAGTTTCAACTAGTTCACTACACTCACCTGCGCTATGGTAAAGTAGAAAAAATGATAAGGTACGCGGAATCGCGGACGGGCTTATTCTTATTAATCTAAAAGATAATCTTTTAGAAATCTTACATAGTTGGTTGTTGATGATATATGGTACAACTCCATTCGACCACAACCTCACTCCATTGGTCACAGCACTTCGTTTGGTATTCACTGTTTGATTAGCAATGATATTCATCATTGTCTTATCAATAATCATATCACCTTCCAGAAGGTCTGTATACAAAGATATAAAAGTAAAGTAATGTCATGGTTTGGATCTGAACCGAAACAGTTTAAAAACACTCGTGGTCCTTCCTCAATATACTGAATCGATTAAATATAGTATGTCTTATTCCTTGTTCTTTATACAAATGCTAATATCAACGTTTCTTTAAATTTTCAGGCAGTTCAGACACAAATAACGGCAGATACGTTTAGGTACGGACTCTAGAACGCAATGAATGAAAATTCTTAAGCCTCATTTCACAAATTTTATTACTCGGCCTGATTGTACTGTAGTTTATTAAAAGCCCGTGTTCATGAAATCCACATTGAAACAATATATATAAGACATATTATCATGCATATACAGCTATTTCAATTAAGGTTGTCCCCCGAGCAAAGCGAAAAGTACGAGCGCGAAAGGCTGCTGGGAATCGCTAATAAATATATGAATTTATTAGGGATTCCCAGCAGCCTTTCGCGCTCATATTCGACTTTTCCGCCTTGCTCGGGGGACAACCTTAATTGAAATAGCTGTATATACATGATAATATGTCTTATATATTTTGTTATACCTTTCATGTCTTACAATTAGGCTATATATATATATATATAAATAAACAAGGAACTGACATTGTAGACTTCCTGAAACATTGTGTGATCCTGCATCATCCAGGTATACCGGAACATTTAATATGTTCCCAATGTCTCACCTCCGCCCACCCCTCTGGGAGTGGCGTTGATGAGTTCTTGTGAAACAGGTTCTCTAAATCGAATCCTAACCCTAAGTTTTAATTTTGTTTCTGTGATTCTATGCAAATCAAGGTTAGAATTAATGTAATCTCTTAAATATCACCAGCAATCCGATATATATATATATATATATATATATATATATATATATATATATATATATATATATATATATATATATATATATATATATATATATATATATATATATATATATATATATATATTAGCGACTGTGAAAAAAACATATCCGTACTTTTTAGGAACACTATTTTCAGAGGAATTATTGCAACGGAGAAATGTTGTTTCGTTCAACTTTTGAAAATTGTACATTCCATATCGGATAGATGTTTTTTGTTGTCAAGTGGTTTAGATATGGTTTAGACAAGTATTATTGATTGCTGGTGATATTCATTAAGAGATTACATTAATTCTAACCTTGATTTGCATAGAATCACAGAAACAAAATTAAAACTTAGGGTTAGGATTCGATTTAGAGAACCTGTTTCACAGGAAACTCATCAACGCCACGCCCAGGGGGGTGGGCGGAGGTGAGACATTGGGAACATACTAAATGTTCCGGAATACCTGGATGATACAGGATCACACAATGTTTCAGGAAGTCTACAATATCAGTTCCTTGTTTATACTGTCCTCTGTGGATGATTTCTTCCTTTGCAGTCCAGATCAGTATGTAACCGAATGTAAATGGAGTACAGGATTTCTTCTTCCATATCAATGTCAAGATATTTTTAAAAAAGAATACTTTTAAATCGCCACTGTTCTGGAGATAGCCTTTTGGTGCTTTTGCTTTTTTTTTAAAGTTAATAAAACAGCCAATATAAGGAAATTTTAAAAGACTAGGTCAAAAAGTCAAAATGTTATAGTGCTTCTAAATATTTGAAGAACGTAAACCGGTCAGTGAAATTTGAAAAATCGCACCGCGATGTCGAATCGTGTCCGGTGTGTCTTGGCCTTTAATGAGTTTGCTTTATTGTGCAGCAGACGTTCTAGTAGCGACTGAAGAGTATATGTACAGACTTTCTGCAACCCTAACACAACCCGAATTTTAGATTTTATTCCAATCTCTTTAATCCCTTAGTGACTTTCACTCTAGCGCAAAGTCGGCCGGTAAATTTGCTCAGCTAGACTTCACTTACACAGTTAGACGATAGTCTAGACTCCCCCTCACTACTTAAAGTGTCCTCTCACACCACCTGACACCAAAAAATCTACCTCAATGACGGAATCCACAAGAAAATAGGCTCGATCGGTACCTATTACTACTTTTAAAACATTATTTGGAGTTTTTGAATTCGTTGGAAAAGGCATAAAGCCAATCTCGAAATTTTTATTAAAATTAATTGTATGCAAACAATGCTGATACACAGGTTTTAATTAAGAATAATTTTAAAATAGAAAATCTGGCAACGTATTTGTGAACTAGTTTTCGGTATAGTAGTATACGAGTGTTTGTTGCAACTATATAGCATGAAGC
The DNA here is from genome assembly GCA_902702795.2 of Paramuricea clavata. Taxonomy (NCBI): domain Eukaryota; kingdom Metazoa; phylum Cnidaria; class Anthozoa; order Malacalcyonacea; family Plexauridae; genus Paramuricea; species Paramuricea clavata. The sequence continues at coordinate 32,700 of CACRXK020002534.1, read as the reverse complement.
GAGTTTTCGACTAAATGGGTAAAAATCTACTGCTGTAAAAGATTAAGTAATGATCGACCAATTGCAAGATTCATAAATTAATTGGATACTACACTTATGTTTTCTCACAGAGTGTCAACAATATTAAAATGTGTCCAATTCATTACAAATTCATAGCAGCTTGTCGTAAAGTAGCCTCTCTTTGACGTCTAGCTCTAATGAAAGATGCAATTTAACTCATAACCCCGTACTGTATAAACTATTATTGATAGTAATTACGTGACAAGAAATAATAAGAGCTTGATAAGGCTTCCTATAAAGTACGCCTTGAATGTGCCAAAAAGAGTTTTTATTTTACTGGTGCAAAAACATTCAATGATCTGCCTACTGACATTCGGAAAACCGAAACATTAAATCATTTTAAAGTCAAGTTACAGAACTTCTTTCTTAGTTGAACATTGAACTTGTATAGCTTTTAACTTGTAGTACACATTTTTATCTATTTTAGTCTTGAATATTTTGCAATTATTGTAGATAAAAGATCCTAAGTAGAAGATCCTAAGATCCTAGTGGATAGCAGTGAAGATCACTGAGTAGGTTTCCTGTTTAAATATTACAAATAGTTATAATAATATTAATAAAATTAATTGGTGGTATTTATTAATAAAATTAATTGCTGGTATTTATTAATATTATAAGATAACAAATATTTTCGAGTTCAATTTAACTATGATTTTAGCGTTTAGGCTGTAGCCTGTACACCACGGTTGATTTTAAGTCATAAAGCTAATTATACTTAAAAATTAGTAAGACGGTAGTCAGATTATACCAGTAGCTGCAGCATTAGTCGTTATGAATTTTAGAACCTCATTAAGTGCTAGCAGTCTTTGTTGAATATGGACTCATGTCAATGGTTCACAGATAAAATTAAACAAGAGTCAAGAGCCCGCGCTTCGAACGGAATCAACACTGTCATTGGACTCAAATTTAGTCAATGCAGTTTTTTAGTGCCACACGCACGATCACATATTAAGCCATTTTCCCCAATACTAAATTATTAACAGGATAACGAAGTTCTCTAGTCTGTACCAAGTAAGGCTCCCACTCTATTAGTCTTCAATATCACAGCCCTATATCGCAGTATGAGCTGGTGCATTATTAGGATATGTGACTCTCAAAGGCACTCATAGAACCTCGAAGCAAATAGAGAAGAAATCAGACACCCTGTTAATCTATACTTACCATTTTCAGTCACTGTAGTCGTCTTTGTACTTTTAGCGGTGTCCTGCTTTCCAGCAACTGGTGCGGTTTGGCCATGACTACTGATTTGAAGTAACAACAGCAATACAACGCCGAAATGAATCATGTAGGGCATACTGAAGATTATTAGCGCTGCCTCTTATACAATACTTGATGAAAACTTTACAAGTATTTTCAATTAAGTGCAGAGAGGCAAAGCGGTGTGAAGAAGATATACTATGTTAATGCAGCTGAACAATCACATCGCACATGGCGTTCATCCAAAAAACAAACATTATTATTCACGATACAGCGATATATATATATATATATTAAACTAAAAATATAAAATAGTTTGAATTATGCTAATTTTATTCATCCGCTTATTTCTTCGAAATAGAACCGAATCTGACCAGGGTTATCTCCTGCTGTCATGTCCCCCAGCTCGGGAGAGCGGATTTGAATTCCCTACTCAATATACTGGGCGATTTCTAAGTGGCCTGATATACCAGCCGATGTTAACGATGTGAGAAATTTAGCCTATGCCTTTTCACTCACGATTCGCGAGAACGAGGCTGTGACGTAATTATCGAAAGGGTGTGTTCCACCCACACGTATCTGGCGAATACACATGCTTGCTTATCTCGAGCGGACGCATAAAACATGACGTACCGCCTAGATTAGAATGCAGATATAGAGAATAATACATGGGTGCGCGGAAATACCAGATTTATTTCGAGTGTCATTGAACATGATATCTCACGAGTGAGTGCAGCGAACGAGTGAGATATCATATTCAACACGAGAAATAAATCTGGTATTTCCAAGCACCCATGTATTTTTCTGTTTATTATATAAACAAAATTCAGTGAAAACCAATAAAACGTCCGTGGCAATGCGTTTTACAACAAATGATATTTTCACACGTAAAAATATCGTATTTTTTACGTGTGTTTAAATACGATTTTTCCCAAAAATTCTATATAACACTTATGTTTATATAATAAATTAGCATATATGATAGAAATAAAAAGAACTGTCTTTGCCAGTGTAAGTAGTGCCAATCAAATGAACAAGCTTTCGTTGGTAGGATTCGAGGGCCTTCGCTCGAAACGCCGAAATTCTCCTTATATTTTTCAGGTAGTTGTATCCCTACCAACGAAAGCTCATTCATAGGAATAAAAAGACCTATATATCGGCCAGCGCATATATCAGACTGGGGGGAGTACAACACTACACCATCTGTCGTCTGTTTTCCTCAGTGGGAGTTAAAAACTAAAATTAAACAAGCTAAATGTAAACAAAAATTAAACTAAATATAATTCAAACCCAATTAAAATAAAACAAAACTAAAAATAAAACTTAAGTTAAACAGCAAATTAAAAGCGAAATGAAAATCAAATTTCTTTCAAATTATGTTGACGATTTGCTAACAATTCGGTGAAGTGTTGTCGCCAGCACACCTTAATTAAGGCCTCATTTTTCATGAAATTCGAATGTAACCAGAAATGTTCAAGATCGGAGGAAACCCGACAGGATAAATCACTGCTTAAAACAAAAGCGATGGTTTTTGTGTTTTATTGTTTCATTGCTATAATCACCAAATACAAAACCTGTTCATATACGGCGATTTCATTCCAAAACCGAAGAATTAAGCCCCGTTTACACGAGCAAATTTTATTTGACAAATTTCATGTGTCAAAGATATTTTGCTCGTCTAGATGATAAACTTGTGACAAATTTATTGTGACAAATGCATTTGAACAAAAGCTAGCATGCTAGCTTTTGATCAAATGTAATTTGTCAAATAAAATTTGCTCGTGTAAACGGGGCCTAAATCATCTTTCAAATACGAAACAATAGAGGAGGGTATAAGTGAATTAAACTATGTCGCGCTTTCCAATTCTTTCATAGGCCACTAAACAGTTACACATATACTATACAAATCCCAGTTCTTATACACAATTACAGTTAATATTTAACATCTCAACTACAATTACAAGATGAATAACATGCTCTCTACCATGCACGTTTTCAAATATGACAAACAATATACAGTACAGTGCAGTACAATTGGAAATATTAATACCAGTTGTTTTTGTTGATCATATTCAAATACTGAAACTAAACCCGGAGGTTTTTACCAACGCAATTTTGTTGTATTAACAGAGGATATTACACGGCAGCACGACGACATCACAGAGCAAATACATATACAGAGCTGTAACTGACCGTTGTAAACACTGCGGAAGCATACGTTTTCATGTACCCACTTTTTTCAGGCGACCGAGCAAAAAATTATCAACTGCGCGTGCTCGGCAAGTTCCGCGAGCAGTTAAAGCGAGTCGTCATCCAATCAGATGCATGCATCTAGTAACTTGCCGAGCATGCGCACAAAAAAGTGGGTACACTAGTTACAACTCTGTATATGTATCTACTCTGTGACGATATGACTTTTTATCTTCGAGTGGTGAAAACAATATTTTACGAACGAGCAAAATATTGTTTTTAACACGAGAAGATAAAAGTCATATCTTCAAACCACCGTGTAATGCTTTGTTTATTATATAGTCCCAAGCAAAAAATTTTGAAACTTCACGCTCAAAAGCAAATTGGAAAAAGTCACGTGATCGATATCTTCACTAGTGAAGATATGGAAATATCTCACTGTGTATTTTTCAGTATCTCACTCTCTATATATATAATAAATATATACATATATATATATATGCATGCAGGAGAGTAATATTATCCATCATAGATAAAAACACTATCATATGAACTACTTTAGTCTATTTACAATTTACAATCATAGACAATTCCTATAATTTAACATTCAATATTACTGGTGCATTTATCTTCCACTTTACGGGACTGCACCACGGACTGTATATACAGTACTGCTCGATATACGTATAATAGTCACAGAGATGTTTTATTATACACATTAGCGAGCTTAAGATGCACCAAATCTGCGACGCGACTAAAAAACAGTCGCTAGTAATTGGAGACAAGTTTTACTTTGTTTTTTCTCGTGTCCCTGGCTTTGTTTACCAACAACAATCCATAGTTTTCATCCGTGAAGTGAAACTGTGACAATAGCGGCAGTTTTTTTGGCACGTCCATGTCGTAGATTTGGTGTATCTTAAGCTCCCTATTGTATACACATGCAGACCACTTTCACAAATGACTACAATTTAAAAACATTTTCTGCGAATCAGTATCAAGTTAGCACAACGTAGCCAGATTTACTGATATTCAATTTATTGATATTCTGTAAATTTCTGTAGCGATTGGCTATATCACACATGTAGAAGTATTAATTAGCAATGCAATTTCAATCGAGTGGAAATTGTTAAAACAAGACATGCCAGGGCCGTAGAAAGATCGATAATTAAATAGTTCATATATTCATGTTTACAGACCGTAAAACAATCGATTTCAAAAGAGGTAAGTAATGCAGAACACGAATATAAGGAATATGAGCCCCCCCAATTATCGATCTTCCTACGGCCCTGCATGCACGGGGAAAAAAGTGATGAAAACTGTCAACAGCATCTAATTTTACGTCATTTCCTGTGTTCTGTTCTGGCTGCCCTTACTACTTTAAAATAGAGTTCAGAACAGAATAATATACAAAACTAACAGAACTTCAAATTGGCAATCATTGATGAAAGTGGTCTACAACTATTGCGCATTTTAGGCTGCGTTAACACTATAACAAACGGCAAGCACTCCGTTAAAAATTCACTTAGTATTGTGTTTACGCTATAACGCAGTGGTTTGCCGTAGCGTACCAACCATGGACCACTATGCTTGGTACTCCGGATGCAAATCAATACGCTTGACCGGAAATTTGTCGTAGTGTTAGAGTGTAAACGCGGCCTTATTGTACCGTGTCTTTGCACGTGACTTTCACGTTTGCATGTGACATTAATGACGCTATTTTGGTTGATTTTTCATCTACACATACACCTGATAAAGATTCAAGTTTCGGCCCTGGAAATTCAAAATGTACTGAAAGGGTGTCTGTTGCAAAGGACGATTTTCGCGTAATGTAGATGTTTTAAGTGGTAGCATTGGTCTCTTAATTCTTAAAACATAATTTGTCAATGCCCCAGTAAATCATATTAGCAATTAATGCAAAAACAAAGGCGAAGTTTAAAACTACAAATGACACAATGAGAACAAACTATCGCTTTGGGTCACGCCGTGTCAAAATGTCCGTGACGTTTAAGTCCCTGGAGATTTGTTGCCTGGTTAGTCCGCTTTTTTGGGACACCCAGCGTGAAGCATCGGGCGAAATTTGAATGGTAATTTGCATTCCAAACATCGGTAGCATACCCAGTAGTAACAGATTGTCTGCAATACTCGCGTGTCTTTCTAACTTTTCAAATTGGTAATAATCTATGAATAATACCTATAAAACTAGGCTGTCGTAACTCTTCAAAGTGAGCAAGAAATTTTTGAATACACATGTACCCAAATCTTAGTACTGTACCTCATTTAAAACACAGTGAAGACAGCTTTAATAAGTCTGAAAAGCCCGTATTCTGCACATGCATATGGTTGGTCAAGGCGGCATTCTACAAATTTTTCAAACACATAGACCGGACATTATGTTTTTCTATTTTTCAATATTTTTCCAGACAGTAATGGATGTCCATTACATTAAACCACTTGCTGGAAATTTGTTCGTAACCAAAAACAGTGTGCTTTGCGTACGAATCAACGTTCGTGAGTTGTGATTGTACAGTACATTCAATCACTATAGTGTACATATATTGCTGGTATTGCAACACATACAAACCTTGACCAAACATATGGCTCATTTAGCAGCAGTGATCTGTAGTTAATATTTTTTGTTTTAATGACTAGAATGCTTTTGTTGAATGAATAACCAGTGAACTATATACATGTTATATAGTTCAGTGTGAATAACATGCTAAATTTTAGGAGTAATCAACATATCAGCTTCCACAGCTGTATACAACATATAGGACATATTTAACAGTCGATTGCTAATAAAAATTAGACTTACCAATATATCTCTACATACCAGTTCCAGCTTGACTTAATACAATTGCTAATTGCAGATTTCAGACTAACAATCACTACATGTATAGTAAAACACAGAGCTTGATCATTACATTCCTTGCACAGGTGCACCACAACAAACTAGCGTAAAATATGCTTACTGCTATATATATTCAGTCACGTCCTCTTCCTCAGTAACATTCTTGACCAATATTATACGGTTAAAAGCTCTCAATCTTCTCCACAGTTGTACATACACCTTACATTGAACGTACATGAAAACAAGTCCTCCAGTAAAACCAATAGCAACTACAACAAGTTTAGTCCAAAACGGCCAGTCGAGTTGTCCCTGACGTATCTCCTGTGCTGTGCGTTCAATTAAAACCCAAAGTGACCATACAACACACGTGATCGCGATCACATGAAATGAAACTGAACACAAAATCTTCCTTCTTTCGCTATGAGTCATCTTCAAAGATTGCCACTGTTTGGAAAGAAATTATAAATACAATGTCAAACAACATGCACTGTTTAACAACTGAAGCAGACACGAGGGGAAGCGCAATTTTTCAACTGCCAAAATTGCTTGAGAAACTGCGAAACGTTTGTCTCATTGCTTTTTAAATACGAAGTTGTCATTTGACATACAAATAACAAATAGCACACGCATTATATGCGTGCACCGAATATACAATATTTCACGGCATGGTTTACTTTCCAGACCCTGTTGATGATATAAGAAATCCATTAAATAAATAATGCTTATAAGTAAGCCACAAACGAGAGATCCCAGAAGGCATGTAGAGCCACTAGAGGTCGTATTACCAATCCAAAAATTAAAATAAATCAGAAATAAATCACTTAAAATTAAACAAAAGTTAGAAAGCAACGAAATACTTCGCCACAAAATGAAAATAACGAAGTAAAACGTTACTCTTAAAACGACTTCGTTCCAAGTAAAAGTACTGCAGAAAAAGTTTACTTTGTTAATGCTGACTTCTCAAAATTGTACTCAAGTACAGTAACGAAGTACATTTACTTCGTTACTTGACACCACTGTATGTACTGTACGTACCTTCCTGAAAGGTTTCACTTTGGCCTCCATCTCAAACTTATATTGACATAATTCACATTTCTTGATATCAGAACTTTTGATCCACTTTTGCAGGCAACTCTGGTGGACAAACAATAATGTCCCAGAGCATAAACATGGTCTAATCAATGTTTGGTCGTTACTTTCAGTTCGTTCGCAATGACAAATCCTGCAAAATTCTCCAGCTGAAGATACTGTTGAAATACAAGACACACTTCGTTTGATGTCTGTCATACAGCTATCTGAACCATGGAAATTTATTACATGCATTTTGTCAGTTTCACTTGCATCACCACCTGAGTCTGAAGATCCTGGTGAATCTTCAGCAGGTACTGTATCATCAGTACATTCTGGTAAAAACTCTTGCTCTTCACTTGCCTACAATTAATTAAGTGAAATAACAATTTACTTTACTGTAATATTTACCCCATTAAGCTTCAAACAGCAATACGCCCAAATGCACCCGACTATTTTTTACTTTCTCTAACACCAGACGATTTCACTCATAAAGGGGAGAGCCTTTGCTCTCTTTCCTATGCAGGAAAAACTGAGGAGACCTGATGAGAAGGATGGAGATGCATATGCTGAGATGTGGGTTCTGTTGAAGGACAAGATGGAGGAATCAAGAAATCAAGCGAAGATTTGGGGTGATAGACATGCAAACGAATTCGTGGTTACTGATTGGCTAATAGCCAACTGTGAAATTGTCACATCAACAGACAACTCAACAGCTGACCAAATATGGATTTTTGACATAATACTCAACGGTGTGATGTCATAACGTTGATAAAATAATATTAAATGCCAATAGTGGCTGTCGAAGAAGTGCCAAAGGAATTGGTTGATCAATGTGAGCAAACATATTCCGAAAATAGATATGGTTTAAATTTATTCTTTCTATATATATAATATATATATATAATATATATATAATATATAATATATATTATATATATAATATATATAATATATATAATATATATATATATATATATATATATATAGTTTAAATTTATTCTTTCTATATATATAATATATATATATAATATATATATAATATATAATATATATATATATATAATATATATATATATATATATATATAATATATATATATATATATAATATATATATATATATATATATATATAATATATATATATATATAATATATATACCGGGTGGCCCAAAAAAAAGTACTCCTGTTTGATTCGTAATAACATCTAAACAAGTATAGCTTTTAAAGAGAAATAACTTGCATCAAATAGAGGAAGGACTAACTTAGACTTTGATATATTACAGTTGTATTTCACTTAAAAATTCACGGAGATATTAATCTTTAAATTCGGGAGGATATTTCTGGATGTGTCTGAAATATGCAAAAATCGGCATATCAAATATTAATCAAGATTTGCCCGACTGAAACATGCACTATTACCAGTAAATAAATGACACTTGACAAATTGTTTATTATGAAACAAAGTATTATTATATCTACAAAATACAAGCAAGATTCAGTCGTCCGAAATTCGCGTGTGTTCCTAGCACGAATACGTTTCCTTATTTCATGAGACCACTGCATCGCGAAGGATCGTCATTGGATCGTTCGTAGTTCTGAATTAGGGCATGCTGTCACAACAGAATTGTGAAGCTCTTCTAACTTCTGCAACGTTCTGAAATCTTGTTAAGAACACCCAAACTCTTTTGCCGTTTCTTAATCTTGGCAAGTTCATGGAGTAAACTGAGAATTATATGAAACACAATCAAACCATACAACTCCATAAGACATAACAATTAAGCAACTCCCCAGAGACATGCAACATTTTTTGAACAAAACGTAACAAAATAGTAGCGTTGATACGGTGATGTGTATTTGCAAAAAGCAATATTATTTCCTTCAATAAAGAATATTCATCCTGCTCTAACCGAGAAATAATCTACTCAGTCTGTTTGAACCATTAAAAACATAAAAAAATTAGGCTATTTAAGAATACGAAAAATTTAAGCGCCTGCCTTCCATGGTCAGTCTTTCATGTACATTTAAGTTTGCAAAGACCTAATGTTAAATACTTGCATAATTTCGAACGTTCATATTTCAGGAAACAATGAGCTAAGACTTACATGTAAGATGTCTAAATCTACGCCATATCCCTTACAAACCTTAACGATAATTCGCTGAAATACAAGTTAGCCTAATATGTCATTAAGCAAACAAATGCTGGAGTTAATATTTGATATGCCGATTTTCGCTAATTTTAGACACATTCCAAAATATGCTCCCCATTTTTAACATTAATATCTCCGTGAATTTTTAAGTTAAATACAACTGTAATATAGCAAAATCTAAGTTAGTCCTTCCTCTATTTAATGCAAGTTATTTCTCTTTAAAAACTTTACTTGTTTAGAAGTTATTACGAATCAAACAGGAGTACTTTTTTTTGGGCCACCCGGTATATTTATATATATAATATATATATATATATATATATATAATATATATATATATATATATATATATATATATATATATATATATATATATATATATATATATATATATATATATATATATATATATATATATATATATATAACATTCGTATTTAAATATATAACATATATATATATATATATATATATATATACGAGTAGGTTTGTGTATACGAAACGCAAAGAGTGCTCAATATCATAAAGATAGAGCAAATGTAGAATTTCGCTTACCTCAAAATTCCGCAACAGTCTGTTGATGATTCTTTACTGATGAAACAGACTGTTGCGGAATTTTGAGGTAAGCGAAATTCTATATATATATATATATATATATATATATATATATATATATATATATATATATATATATATATATATATAAAGATGAAAATGTTCTAGAGTGTGTATTATATAATTTCCATACCCAGCGCAAGCAGAAAGATGTTGTCTGCCGCGGCTGGGTCTTGAACCCGTGACCTTCGAATTACTAGATCGACGCTCTACCAACTGAGCTACACGGTCAGACGGATTTTAAGACTGGAAACACTTTCATGTTCTAAAACTTTTACATATAGCAACCACCTCCTTCACATTTGTTTTGGTCAATTGTATTCTCTCGGAAAATCTCTCCATCCTTTCTCTACTACACAAGTATACCTATAATTACTTAAATTAATATACTTATCAAAGGCTAATTGTTAGTGTACTAAATCCCAAGGCAAAAAAGGAAAAAACTGAAGCAGTGGTTCATGCAATTTTGCAAAATAGGGATAACGAAGAAACATTTGTGTAGATTACAATGGAATGGAATGGCAATAATTAGGTGATCAACAACAACAGTAATAAGCAACCATTGAAATGGCAATAATATTTGAGAAAGTTACAATCTGTCAAACAATAAATGATTGTTAACAATAAATAATAACAGTGCACGAGAAATAGATAAGGACCTTTAGTGTTTTGGTAAGGCTTATGAGGAATGGGTGTATGAGGGCATAATAATGAGATAAAGGAAAGCCAAAATGAGACATTATGGAGATGGGGATAAAGGGAACGGAGGCATCTGTAATGTTACTGACATGGCAATCAATATTGTACTGTTTTCCAAGGCGTAATATGAAATAGGTATGGTTTTTGACTGATAGAAATGTGTGCTGAAGTGTGCCAAAGTAAATGCAGAAGCAATTTATAATTGAACATAATGAAGCAATTCATTATGTTCCTCAGCAGAAAATGTTGCCAAAACAAGTAGCAAATTGGCAAAACAACATCAGCAATTATTTTGAAATAGTTGAATTACAAGGACTGTGGTGTACTGTGTTACTAGACAGAAATGCCTACTGTATATATAGGAGTTTCTCACAGCTCATTGCTTATCAGCTGCTAATGGAGTGAATAATTTTCTTAGACAGTACACAACTGTAGGATGCCTACTCATTCATCAGTTCAATATTAATAGTGTACATTATTAATTTCCTTCCTAGCCATATCTATAATGGTATTGAGTTTTAGATAAGGATATGTTGTCACAAGATGAGATGTGGTAATGCTACTGCACAGGTCAAACTCTGTTACTTAGGGTTTGAGATTTGCAGTATCCTATTCTAACAATATCAATTTTGAATTATGGATACTAGATGTCTATACTGTGGCAGCAGTATCCTATTTGAATACCTCAACTAAAGTTCTTCATGTTTAATCTTTTGAACTCTGTCATTAGGTAATGGCAGGGTGTGATAATACAAGACATTTAGTCATACCTGAGTGTTGACTGGTATGCCAAGCACATGCAATTGCATATACAAACAATCAACCTCAACACGCCTTAGTGCTACCAGTCCAATCATGTTTCATGCCAAGACAAGTCAGACCTATACATATACCAACTAAATTACGGTATTGAATACCTTGGCCTTGGAATGGTCATGTGGTACCAGCAAAAAGTTAAGTATGCTGAAAACAAAGAAGTACCAGACCGTAATAGGGATGTACGTACTTCCTGTACGTAAGTACGCAAATTATCAGAACCTGAATGGGAAACCTCTTACATTTAGTGAAGTTTTGAGTTCATGGCAATTAAATAACATATTGAGTTATAGACTGAAAGCATGTTTTATTTTGAGAATTTGGATACCAGAAGGAGCAATCAAGTGGTCAAGATGGTGGTGGTATAAAGATATGCTGAATTTCTTGCATCAGTTAACCCTTTAAGTGGCAATGCTTCCTGTTGCACCCTACTTTATTATTTTACTTTGTCTAAAGTCAGACAATTAACTCATCAAGGGGAGAGTGCTAACACTCATTGGGTTAATCAAACTATCTGTCCATGCATCACCTTGCTCCTGATGCCATACATTATTATTTTACTCTGTCTAACACCAGATGATTTTGATGACTGTCAAGGGGAGAGTGCTGCCATTAAAGTTCAAACATTTGAGCACTTTTTGAATATACGCTGGACTTCCTGCAGCACAAGTGCTCAAAAATACACTTAATCAAAGACAGCGTTATACTGCTACAAATTGGTTATTTCTGGTACATGACGCATTTTACAAAGCTTCAGATACTTCAGCAATCTAGTACTAGATAAAACAGTAACACATTTAAGAAAGGGCAGGACAGCTGACAGAGATGGGTGAAAAGTTGTGAAATGCCTTCACAATTTAAGGGCCTGTTTACATGGATGTAGGGTGACCCTATCAGGAGGGTTACCCTAGCAAGCGGGTCAGAAAATAGCGAGCGTTTACATGAGGTAGGGTGACCCTACTGCTAGGGCTATGTTGCCCGATAGGGTAACCCTACCTATGCGTGGTCGCTAAGCAGTCTGTATTGGATAAATGGCGTCGAAACGCAAAGTTTTAGCGGCAAGTTGTGTGATGCTATTTATTGGGCCTTTGCTTGCTGCATTTCAATGTTGTGGTCTGTTATTTCCGAGGTTATTTCAATATCGTGGTCTGTTATTTCAATGTTGTGGTCTATTACTCGCATTGCATAAATAAGCGTAAATGTATTCCTTGATATAGTCCAACACAACAGTTTTTCGACATGTTCGGCTGACCAAGGGCATTTATTTTGTTTTTTTGACGTCGATGAGGATGCGCCGGAATTTTGCTTCCTTTTCGCCGTCTTTGACAATTTGTTATCGAAACTACATCATTCGCAGCGTTCTCGTCCAAAGTCAAAGCTTCGTTCTATGCCTCTGGTTCCTTAATTATTTGTAAATTGCTTATCCTTTTTATTTTCTGGTGTCGTTTAAAATACTTGCCAGGCTGATGTGTTCATATATCTAGCGACGCCATCCTTGTTTGTCTGTCACAGTAGGACGTATAAAACATGACCCGCTTGCTAGGGTAACCCTACCTGACGCGTTTACATGGCTTATGTAAACAAAAAGATAGCCCTGCTGCTAGGGTCACCCTATGTGTTTGATAGGGTAACCCTACCCCTAGGGTAACCCTAGTGCTCATGTAGACGCTTCCTATAAAACATATTGAAGTAGGGTAACCCACTTGCTAGGGTAACCCTTCTGCTAGGGTCACCCTACCTCCATGTAAACAGGCCCTAAGTTGATTCAAATGTAAAACCATGATGGTAAAATAGAATATTTGCATGCATACTAAAACATGCCTGGGCATGCACTTCTTTGTTAAATTTAAGGCTGTTTGGCTTTTTTTCATGCCGTTGTGCACCTCTTGACAAGCTCAGTATTGTTTAATTAAGAGGTCTTTTGTGCGAGTCCTTCGTCTGTTGCACAATTGTTTTTAATGAATTGTAAGCACCCCTATATTGCAATTATTTTTCAAACAATGAAGATTTTAATGCTAGAGACAAAAATTAGCATTAATAATCTAGTGAAAAAGTTTTTACCTTAAGCATTGGTGTTTTAGCAAAAAACCACATTAAGCAATAATATGCCCTAATGTGGTACCTGTTTTTTATTCTGCAGCTTTTCTGCTCTGTCTAAAGCCAGGATTCCCCCATCAAGAACTTTGTTCATGAATGGATGGAAAATGCTGAGTGGTCAAATTTGATTCTTCACCCCCAACTGTATGTGACACATAGTGTTTAACCTCTGAGCATTTAATCATAACTATGATTTAATCCAGCTACTAGTTAACACTTTTTACAATTGTTAAATACTTAATTATTTCTTGGTAATGGGTTTTCCCCTGTCAAATAATTGTCTTACACTGAAGTATTAATTGACCTGTGCAAGATTCTCAACAGTGTAATTCACTGTAAATTGTTTGGATTTATTATGCACCTAGCATTACAGTATAACAACCCTATACACTAGGCTATGACTCAAGTACAGTACTTAGCAATTGACCAATAATCTGTAAAAGTAGAACTATCTGTATTTCTGATTGCATAAAACCAACTGTTGAGAAAATATGCACTTTAAAAATGATGTACAGTACATTGTGCATTGGTACAGTTGCATTTTAACACCATATGTTGCTGTGACAAAATTAATGTTTGAAGCATGCCATATTGTAACCCATTTATGAACAGCTGTAACAAACTTTGGTTGCAGTAACATTTTTACATTTGAAATAACCATTAAAAAATCAAAATGAGTGATATCACCTTTACTTGGTCAACTACATTATGACATCATTATAAAATCGGTATGAGGTAGATTGTTTCCAACCTGATACTTGGGGTTTTGGTCAATAATCAGTAATTTCAGATTGCGGCACAATCTGTGAAGTATAGTCACCTATTCTTTCACATATTCCTCTATTCTTGACCTCAAATATTTATAATTATATGTTTAGTCTTGTGTTGTGCTAAACTTCTACTGAGTTGCAATGCTTAAAATTTAATATCAGATACTTGAACAATCTGTTATTAATAAGCTGCTATGAAAATGCCAATTTTCATTCCCAAATATTCATTAATGTTGACAAATAGGCAATAAATCTGGTACAAATATTCAAACAACACAGATATATATTGTTATACTCTCTAGCCTGGGCCTTATAGGTTATTATAAAACTTAAAACTCATGTGGGCTTTAAGGTTGTTTTCCAGAGAATCTTCTAGTCCTAATATGTCTAATATCTACAAATAGTTGAATAAATTATTAGGAATAATGTATCAAGCATAAATTGATAAAATGAATTTTTACCACTGCTAATAGCCATTTTCACACAGAAAAACAAATAGATCAGTAGGTAATAAATAGGTATATCACAATAATATCCAAAGCTTTATTTTTTACCTAAGGGTTTTCTGCCCATATTGTTCTTTTGTTGGCGTGATAAACAATTATAATTCTTAGTTTTAATTCACATACGTCACTGACGCCGTCTTTAAAATAGCGCGACATGAATGCTAGCCTTTGACTTTGTTTTGTTTGCCTAGGAAGATTAACACACTACATACCTTCAACTCTAAAAACAGTTAAGTAATTTTGAAACTGTAAATATATTATAATAGTGTCCCAAAATACTCACAGTAACAGAAAGGTTATTTCTCAATATCTTCAAATCGACAATGCGCCAACACAAGCAGTTTTGCTCGGTTTGACAGAAAATATACATATATTTTCCGCCCACGGTCGTTGGGTCGTATAGATGTTCAAGACAAAACGTGAAAGAAAATTTACACTAAAGTTTTCATTTCCTTATAATGTTATATAGAAAACAAAAACTAGATACGACAATATGAAGACTAAAACAACGATATTTCAAAAAAAATTGATAATACGTGATGGCAAACCTTTGTAGCAAAGTGAAATATAATATCGCCATAATGAAAACATTAAAAATGACGAGCAACAATTGTGTTTCCGTCGCTGTCTTCGGACTAAAACATATTTCACAATTCAATGTCCATGAATGTTATTAAATTCTCTCCATTCTAGGCAGAAACGCTGAGAAAATTATGCCACGACGTGAACGAATATTTGCTACAAGAAAGCAAATATTGTTACGCATATAGGAGCACAACATCAGTCGTTTAAATCCCATATTTCTTTACAAAACTTAGTTAATTTAACGCCACTGCGACGCAAAAATTTGAGAATCATTAAAAATTTAAGTAAGTCCTAAAAGTACCTATTTGTAGTAACTTATACCTCTCGCCATATTTGAACGTGATATGCTTCAATTTTTTACTCACTGTGCACTGTCGTAAGCGGTAAACAAGAACTGAGAAGATGGCAGAATATTGAGGGTATAAGTAAAGAATTATTAAGTCAACGGCACTACAATTTTAGTCGAAAACAACACAAACCTGTTCCACAGGATCTTTCTCAACAACGGGCTCTACATGAACAGATTGGACGGGCATATTCGTCGTCATTTACGAAGTCGTTCACGCACACAAATCAATCAAGTGCACCGCACGACGTTTCACTTCTCACATCAAACCAAGTCCAACCGGACGAAAAACGCTCCCAAGCTACTTTAATAGAATGAGTCAGTATGATAGCAAAACTACAAGATAACACGTAATGATTTCAAGCAATACAACACAAGTTAAGCCATGAAAAGATCCCCAAAGTGACAACAATGTCGATCATAATAATGAAAATGGCCGCTGTCGAGGGTGGCCACTGTATTAGGCACATCTGTTCATCAGCCAATCAGGATGCAGCAAAATAAAATCGTGAAGTCAAATAGATCATGTGAGTTCCTCATTGGCTAGTCACGCTTTATCTCACTCAACATAAAGAAAGTTGTTTCAACAAGGAAAATGTTGGCTTTTAATTCCTGGTCGGTAACCATATTGCAATAGTGTCTACTTGCTTATTAGGGTAAATTACCCCGAGGTAAACCATTGAACTTTTGTAAATCTCGCAGACATAATATTAGAGTAGGTCAGAGTAATAAACATCTTTTCTTTATTCTAAAACAATTCGCCAGGAGCGCCACTCAGTCTCAGTCTTTTCTCAGTCATTATCAATTTTTTTGGCAATTATTCAATCACAGACTGTACCATTGGGGACGAGGTTGAGGCAATGGCAAGGTAAGATGTAGTTATTGTTGATAGAAAACTTAAATTGAAAACTTTAATTTTTTTAAACTGGTACCCGTACCAAATTGATCCGTGCTTGGCCTTCAGTGTAAATAGGAGTAGTCCGAGCATGCACAGATAAAAAATGGTACGGCCACCAAAATTGAGCGTACTTGTAAACGGGCCTCACGTAAGACCCGATCTCTACGCTAGTTGGGTGTTCAACTGAGCAGTAAAGTCAAGAGCGAAGGGCTTCAAGGGCATTGAATGAATTAATACCGTTTTCTGCATCAACTATATGCATGCATGCATCAAATTTTCTTGAGCTGTCGGAAGTCGGGACGGAATCCTCGACATTCAATGCATGACCATGACCAGCCCAGACCTGCCAAGCAACACGCATTAACATGCGTGTCATGCGTGCCGCCTATAGGATTAGGACACGAGTTTCAGTTTTACAGCTATCTTTTTAAACAAAAATGACTGATTACACGGACAAGGACTGATATGGGAGATTTGTTCATATTATCTTCATGCATGCTGAAGGGGGATGATTGATGCCGGGTGACTTGGTAACTCTGCAGGTCTGCCAGGTGGCAGTAGTGTACGTTTAAGAACTGAAGAATTGTGATTTCTCAGACAGATTCCACGAACATTTGACAATGACTGGAATTCAGGAATGAACGGGAAAAGGCAGGGCCCGGTCGTTGACGTGGGCTTTGGGAAGTGGTTTTTGACGTGGCGCCGCGAAATAGCGATGGTAATATCGCACTTGCTACATATGAAATATTTCAAAGCTCCAATTTTCAGCAGAAAACCGTTTATACGCCAAGTAAAAGAGTAACTTGATGCCCACAAATATTTCAAATATTAAAATATTATAAATTTTCAAGTAAATAACCCTCATATAAATCTGAGTATTTCTTTCCTGACCACTTCAAACAGGTGCCAAAACGTCCACGGCTGTTCTTCTCTGACCGTCCTTTGATTTGCGCCCTATTGTTCCAACCCGTTGACCCGCTCATGATCTTAATTTTTTCCGAAGCCTCACTGTAGAAGAGTCAGTATTCAAAAATTTATCCCGAAAATGTTGGAGGAGGAGGAGGCCAACAATTTTCTAGTCATACCATATTTACTGCTTAATATAATACATTTGCCCAAATTTCGAATTGCAAAATCAAATTTTTTTAACAATATCGAAATTTCCTAACAAAAAGGGCACTTTCGATCTTATAGTATTTACAGCAACATTAGCTTGTCAGTATAAAAGGGCACATTTGGTCCTTCCCCTGGTTCCTACGCCCCTGTAACGCAGTTGGACTAAAAGAAGAACCAGGCGCTAGACACGCAAACAAGGAAAGACGCAATTCTAAAGGGGGGGAAATTTTTTGCCCAGCCAGCAAAGTCAATCTGGAAGGCGCACCCACCCTTCTATGCCTTCGTCTTTTCTTGCATTTATATATTTGTCAAAACCAAAAATATTGTAGATGTCATTTGAAAGAGTATATAAGGTAAGAATAGCAAGTTTTTGTACACAAACATGTATTAGGAATCAGCTAGAAAAGATACAATACAATAGACCTTACCGATTATTCTTTTACCCAATGGCCTCGTTTCCATGTTAACTTATTTTAGCATGTCAGAGGCAGATAAAGATTATATTCCCATGTTTTCCTGGACGCATTTGTTTCTTGCTGTTCCTACTAAGCACAAAACATGAGTAAGTATTTGACATGAAAACATTAGGCAAAAAGTGAATTAATAAACGGTAAGGTCTAATGGTCTATTATACAATTATTTTAATAGTGAAGGCATCGAAATAACTACAGCAGTTGTTCTTCCGCAGCGCCTCATATTTCCGTCTTCTGTTCCAGTTGATCACGTCATCTTCCTGTTTTCCTTAAGATATGCACGCACGATAATTGGTTTGGTTTGACAATGACCCTGAAATAGAGTCGACATATCACAAATCATTTCTTGAGTTTACAAGATGATATTATTATTCGGAGTATGTTTTTTCTTATATTGACCGCAATTGGTACCCGCGAGATTTAACGAAATTTCGCCGGTGAAAAGCAGAGTTGCCTATGGAGGAGGCTAAGTTAATTTTGCCTTTCATTTCTTAGCCGCAGTTGGCTGGTATCCATAAAAACAATTACTCAATTCCAATCTGATTGGCTGCGGTTTGGTGTTTCCTTATTCGAACCCCACAGGCACAACCGGACCGGCGTGGAAAAAAGTATAGCCAAAAATTAATTAAAATGTTAAATAGCCAACTGCAACAATACAACCTAAGCCTAGGTATTTTACTGATGTGGACTGAGACATTACGTCGAAGAGACTTAAAACAAAAATTAAAACAAAAATTTAATTTGACGAGCAGTTTTATATTAAAAATGAGGTGAGCGGTTTTAAATTCACCCTTCGGCAAAGCCCTTGGGCAGTTTCATGCAGACTGAACTGCTAGCAATATAGCCCTTACATAAATGGCTGTCGATTTAAATTTTTTTCAATTATGTTCAATTGTTCATATATCCACTGGGTACTGGTAAGGTTACAAGATATCTCAAATTGGGAAATATATATTGCCGGTTTTTCCGAGAGCTTCCTTCTTCAAATACAAACGTGGAGTATGCATGGTTATGTATAAACACTTGAAAGTCTTGTTCTGTGGTGTGCAGGTGCAGTTAGCATGGACTATATTTTCCCACACATATACTACGTAAATAATATTATTACAAGAACAATTCACAAAACACAGCGGTCAAAGACGTAAGATGTTTTGAGATTGATTCCTTTAATTAAAGGAACGTAGAGCCGTAGTCAGCCCCAAACGAGTGGGGGGATCTAATCCTTCCGGGG
Organism: Paramuricea clavata; assembly: GCA_902702795.2. Classification (NCBI taxonomy): domain Eukaryota; kingdom Metazoa; phylum Cnidaria; class Anthozoa; order Malacalcyonacea; family Plexauridae; genus Paramuricea; species Paramuricea clavata. Next base: position 13,034 of record CACRXK020002534.1, on the reverse strand, counting down.
CAAGGACCCAGACAACGTTTCTATTTAATTTTAGGGTCTGCGAAACGCTATTTCATGTATTCAGAAACGTTTTATGATAATCTGAAAGCCACAGATTTGATATTTTATGTAAAAGATGAAAACATTAAGAGGTCTTTCCTCAGTTTTGAAAGAATTACAAAAGTGCGCGGGGGGAGGGGGCAATCTCCATTTCTTCTGTGGCTGCGCCTCTGAAGGTATATTGGAAAACCCATACGTGTCCGTGTTCACGTTTTTCAATATACCTAAAGGAACATGCATTTTTATTCCAGCATACTGATGTCATTTGACTGCGTCTCGAAGATCAAAACGGACCTTAAACTCAAGAGCCGTCAAATTACCTAAACTATGTTAGTGTATAGCTAGTTTTATTCTAATGTAAACTGAATTATAAAGTTTGAATTTTATATTTACAATTTTACCCACTTCCTGTTTTGATAACTGAGATATTGGTGATTGGCATTCTCTACAAACTCCCTGGAGTTTTCTTCTGCCAATCTCCATCCATATTACATTTTACTCTTTCCTTCTATTTTATAATTAAATTTATAGCTTTTTCATTTATATAATATGTATCCGTCTGTTTAAATTATTCTACCTGCTTGTAAATATTTGAATATGGTTAATAAATATCGATTGATCTATGCTATATGGTCTATTTCACAACTCAGTGATGGATCCGGAGCACAGGCGTACGGGTGGGAAAGAATTAGGGGAGAAACAAATTTGCCCTACTTTTTTGCATTTTGCCCGACTTATCTAAAAAATATTTTTTGCTTTTCCCCCAAAAAAACTTTCCAAAATTCTTGTCGACAAAGGGGAGGGGCGAGGTGTATCAAAGTTTTCGAAACCTTATATAATTGTTCAATTTTCGACTATTATCTCAATATGCTTATGATTCCCTACTATTATCTGAATACGCTTATGATCCCGAGTTTCAAGCAGACCAAGCACTGTCAAGACTCAAGTTCAATTTGTCGTTCAATCTAACTGCGCCCTGGCAAATATTCCTCAACCGGAACGCCATGATAGTGTTTGTATGCTTGTACGAAAACAGTTTGGGTGAGGCACGATTGGAGAGTAAACACAATTGCAGCGATATTAAGAACGTACGAGTAAACAGAAATATTCTGTAATCAATAATCATCATCCTTAGTACACACTATACCATAAGGCCAGACTTATATTCCTTGGATTACGGATTTTTTCACAAAAAGAATGGTCGGTAGGCTGACAAAAAGCTTTCTGAGTGTCTGATTATGTTTACGGCAAAACCAAATTCAATCTTTTATATTCTATTGCAGTAGTATTTTATTCAAACGAGTTTGTTCAATTTAGGTGGTCCAACCACGTGAACGAGTTTACATGAACCAGCGGTGCTCATGGTGCCACAAAATGGATATAGATTGTGTCTCGCTGTTCATGAGTTAGGGTCAGCGGTTAGGGTTATAGTTATACTAAGGGGTTATAGTAAGGGGTTATAGTTATAGTAAGGGGTTATAGTAAGGGGTTATAGTAAGGTAGGGTTATAGTAAGGATAGGGCTCAGCATTCATAAACAGCGAGACACGAATTTATAACCCACAAAACCACCAATCCCCCATTGCGTAATTTCCCCGATGTTTCCACCGAGTCGCCTGCGGAGGAGGTATATTTTCAATTTTTCTCTCCAGACTTTTACGGTACGTCGACGGATCCGTAAACCAAGAAATAAGAATAGTCTAGCATAAATAGCAGAACTATTACCTACTCATACAAATTACGATCTTACACTTACAAACGAGTTGTTGATAACTAAAGAGACGACACATAATAATACAAAGTATAAAAAGGTTATTTATAACAATATGTCTCTCTTGCAAGTCTAAAAGACCCTAAAAATACGGAATGGGTTTCACTTATTGGAAAAGTGCAGCACATGGCGGTCAACACTAAAGGAAAATACAGTGACGAAATTGCGTCTAGTAGGGAATATACATACTGGAAACTAACATCATCATGATCAAGTTGACCACCAAGTGTAGCGCCATCTAAAATCCAACCTATATTAATATATGTTATTCAGCGGCTTGTTCTAGTTGACTATCACTGGATGCGACAACTTGCTCATTTTCGGGATTCTCCATGGACTGCGCATGCTCATCAACTGGGCTACCATCATCCAACATATCATTCTTCTTAGAATCATGTTGATCACCATATTGTGTGCTACTCACTTGAACCTCGTTCTCGTCTCCTGGTACAGTACCTTCATCTGCTGCCTCGGTACCTTCTTGGAGCAAATTTTCGCTTGTGTTGATCTCTGACTCGGTTAAACAATTCATAGGTTCTCCAGATACGAGTTGAGCAGTATAGGAATCAGCTTCGTTCACATCAGACTTGCAAGATTCAGTCATGAAGATAGCTTGTTGCGAGGATGTATCAGATGTTGTGACAGGATTATCTTGTACTTGATCTTCACTATGTAACAGCTCCTCCACCATGACACTAGCAGCAACATGAACTAAGGCTGAAGGATCAACGCTCTCGCCATCATTTTCATTACCTGACGATACAGCACTAGCACTTGCGAGGAGGCTTTCATCATTTGCAGGTACAGATACCACTTCAAACTGCTGGTCATGAGCAGTAATACTGACCATAAGCTCACATGATTCATCTTTTTCTTTCTCTAAATGAACGCGTTTGACGTGTTTTGTTAACGACGATTTCTCTTTAAAAGACTTGCTGCAGTATTGGCACTCGTAAGGTCTGTCATCACTGTGTGTAAGTTGATGTCGTCGAACATTGTACGGACTAGCGAAATCTTTATTACAGATGTTACACACGTGTAAAGCAACTTGACTCGGCTCCTTCGGTTTACATTCTTTCTTCTCACATGTTAACAGATGTTTACGTAGCTCAATTTTACTTGGGAATATTTCTTCACAATACTTGCATTGGATGACCATGGTAGCCTGTTTCTCAGGTTTGTTGGGCCCACATACTTTCTTCATGTGTTTTCGTAAGTGTGAAAGCCGTCCGAACGTGTGATCGCAGTATTCACATTTGAACGGTCGTTTGTGCTCGTGTCGTGTTCGTACATGCATCGTTAACGTCGAGTCATGTCGGAACGCCGTACCGCAACTGGAAGAAAAAGAATAATATATTATTATAAAGTGTTATGAAAAGTAAACCTGGAAAGAAAGTGGAAACTCGGGATTCTGGATGTTGAGGAAGATTTGCCTTGGTAACATGTTTTGGATCATTTTAGAATTTCCACACATAACTTTATGGCAGAATTCACCAGGGATGGATCCAGGCAGATGTGATGGGCGTGCTCTTCAAGCCTTGGTCATCAGTTGGGGTGCGACCGCTGACCTAGCGCATAATCACTATGGGCAGTTGGCTAAACATTGCCCCAGACATGGTCCACTGGTGATAAGGCTGGTAGGATATTGTCTTTCCAAATAGAAAATGGATTCGATAAGGTTAGGAAGGGTGCGCAACCCCCGTATCCCCTCCCCAGTAAATCCATGACTTAAATTCCCTACACCAAGACAGAAGACTTACTGTTTACAGATATAAGGTTTCTCTCCAGTATGAATACGTTGATGAACAATGAGTTGGTGAAGACGACGAAAGAAACGGTTGCATTCTTCACATTTAAACTTCTTGATGTCTAAATACAACAATCAAAGCAAGTCATAGAATAAGCAGATTTTTCAGTAATAGATATTGCTGCATGAACGGCTCATAAAGGACCTTTCCACTTGTCGCGAAACTGAACTCGCACGCTCGCAGCGAGTGCTTGCATCTAATTAAAGGTAACTATATATAGACTAAATTTTGATCTGGGCAAGAAGAACGAAATCCAACACCACAGCTAGAAAGAGCATCTTAGAATGAGTAAAACTGCAAAGTGTGGTTGCGAAATGTTGTAAACTGAAGAAAATATAGCCCTGCGAAGTTCGCAAATTTTGTATATATTTGTATTACGCGCGGAAAAAATTGTTAATTTTCCCGGGCGTAACGCAAATATATAGCTGGAAAGAGCATCTTAAAATTAGTAAAATTGCAAGGTTTGGTTGCAAAATGTTGTAAAATGAGAAAAATATAGCCCTGTGAAGTACATTATTCCACCTACCGAGTAATGATTAAAAATGTCCTCCATGCAGATGTCACGCATGGGCTAATTTTAAGGTCAACTGCAATTGGTAACACTGGCACAAGCAGCTATAACCTGCATGTATATTGCGAACTTACCAGTGTGAATCTGTAAATGTTTCTTCAGATCAGAAGGATATTTGAATGCTTTGTTACACTGTTCACATACGCGAGGACCATTGCTGAGACGACGTTTTCCAGTAGTACTTACAACAGGAACTGGGAAAAGAAACAGGAAGATATTACCAGTAAGCAAATGACTGGGACGAAAATCAAAAGGGTGCGGCAGATGTTTACACGAAAACAGGGTGCAATTATTTTAGTATATTCCTCGTAATTCGAAAATGTAATCCACTATCAACAATGTTAATGTTGTCTGCAGTTTTGTATTATCAGCCCTGTACCAAAAATGTAGTAGACCGACCCGATAATACTTACGTTAATCCTGCTGCAAATCCGTCCCAACCTGGAAACAGTAGTTGGTTCAATCTATACCTACTGTAGCTCGCGGGATGGCTCAATTGAGACCGGTCTGCATAATCTTTGAACTCAGTATCATGTAAAAATCGACAAGACACAACACTATATTGTTATATAGTTTGTGTCAAAGTTCAATTTTTCTGTTTGCCGTTGGTCAATACTGTATCACGTGCCGGTCCACAAAACATCATGTTTAATGCATGCTTTGGCGAGGGGGCAACCGGTCCGCAATGAAATAATTATTGACCGTTCAATAATAGAATGGGTGCAGTGCGCGTGCGCGTCAACCGTGAAGTTCCAAAGTTCATTTTATTAAACTTTTTTTACGGCGTTCCATTTTATATCTAGCTAGTTTTGGTTTCAAAGTTCACTCCAATAACCGGTGAATTATTCATACTTTGACACTTATATACTATATAACAAAAGTTACAAAACACTTATTTACTGAGACCTCGGTCTCAGTAAATAAGTGATAATTATTAGTCGAATGTTCGGTATGAGAATTTTCCGGTATCGGTATACCGGAAAAAGTATACTAATATTATCGGTTTACCGGTTTTCGCCTTTTAAATTAGCTAGATAGAAATATTCCTCACTGGAAATTTGAAGGAAATTTTGATTTTGAATAATTTGAAAAGTGGAAAGGTCACCGTTTATGATAATTTCAAAACTGTTGACTTTTTAACACAAATGTCTACTTCTTTTACTGGGGGTAGGTATTTTTCGAGTTAAGCCCTTCGAGTTAAGCCCTCCGAGTTAAGCCCTTTTCGAGTTAAGCCCCTGTCACGCCCTTTTTCGCCGGGGCTTAACTCGAAGTCAATTAACGATTTAAGCATTCGAGTTAAGCCCCGACATCTGATGGATGTAAACAAGTGACGCGTGTATACTCGCAAAAATATTGGCAATGAAGGATCGAGGGAGAATGTAAAATTTCAGCCATTTTTACACATATTTTACTAAGATCTCTGTTGCTTTGCCTACAGTTTTATACAGACAATGATATCGTGAAATGAGATACCCTAGAAATGAGAGAACTCAATAAGGATTTGCAACAGCTCATTCAGGACGGCAATTGCGGCTTTAAAAAATAAATAATATACAGGGTGTATAAAAAAAAGGTAATCGAACTTCAACGCGCTATTGTATCTGAATTACTCTGCGTATGGACGAGATTTTTTTCATCTTTGGAAAGATCAGGCTTTTAGCTGTCGAATGATATGTTCTTCATGCCAAATGGATAAATTAAAAAATAAGCAAGTACGAGTCCGATAAAAATTGCTAGTCAGAATCGCATATCTTCACCGTTGAGAGTTGAGTCTAAAACCATTGAAAATTAAAAAATGTTAAAAACAAGTTTTAAGTAAAAATGCTAACGCAAAGTCGAGAAAATTACGTTCTGAAGCTGGATCGAACCTAGGAGCTAGAACGTAGCAGTCGCACGCCGAACCTTCTGAGCTGCTGTCGAGCTCGCTGAAGTCCTTCTAAAAAACTCATTTTATATTACTGCAATGTTATAGTGACTGACAATCATTTAGTTTTTTCGATAACCGTGACCGGCTGCCGGTATTACTGACTACTATCCTTCCTGTCTGTTCTCTCTCTGACGGGTTCTTGGCAAGATGAGTTACTCGGTTATGTCATGTAAATAGTCAACGGAAAACTATAAACGAGTTTACATAATATTCTAGTCATAGATCATAGATCGTTGGCGAGTAAATCGGTTAGGAAGGTAGCTTGCCTCCATATGAACATGCCTAAGATTTGCATGCAAGTGCCGCTATATATTATTTATTTTTTAAAGCCGTAATTGCCGCCCTGAATGAGCTGTTGTTAGTACAAATCCTTATTGAGTTCCCTCATTTCACGATTTCATTGTCTGTATAAAACTGTAGGCAAATTAAGCGACAGAGATCTTATAGTAAAATATATTTCTTAAAATGCTGCAATTTTACATTCTCCCTCGATCCTTATTTGCTAATATTTTTGCGAGTATACACGCGTCACTTGTTTACATCCACCAGATGTTGGGGCTTAACTCGAATGCTTAAATCGTTAATTGACTTTGAGTTAAGCCCCCGGCGAAAAAGGGCGTGGCAGGGGCTTAACTCGAAGGGCTTAACTCGAAAAATACCTACCCCCTTTTACTTTGCATTTGAGTAAAACAAAAATTGACGATTTCGCCATATGCCGGATGTGGTATATCGAAAAATTCCGATATATCGGAAATATGACTGAAAAACTCATACCGATAAACCGATATTGGTTTCAATACCGATATTTTCAATATATCGGTAAACCGAACATTCCTATAGTCGATACGTGTAGTCCACTTCATATGACCAATACAAAATCGTCACTCTCCAACAAAGGTACAAGATGGTGTGGTAATAGCCTTTCATAGATCACCCTTATTAAACCGCCTATTGTAGAATAACTATAACTGGACACTCCTATATTGGAGTACTTATACCCAGTATAAATATATCATACCAGGTGCAGTGGTAATAGCCTCTTGCAGACCATTCTTGTCATTCTCTACGGCTGCTGCAGCTGTGGCTAATTCGTGATCACTTGATTCACCAAGACCACCAGTCATACTAGACGTGTCAACTACACTTTCTGGATCACCTTAACAAAGAAACATGTTATGTTGTGTAAGAAATTAAGACGCTGTGATTATGCAACTTGTTTCCCAATGTCGAGGATTCACACCAAGAGACAGACTTCATATAATACACACACACACACACACACACACACACACACACACAACAAATAGGACTGGGTCCACGAACAATGTTGTTAAATTACTATTAAAATGCGGGAAAAATAATAGGAACATAGGCAAAAAGCTAATGAAGAATACAATTTCCTAATATTTCGATCAATTTTATTAATAGTTTTGTCCATGATTGTAGCTTGGATACCAGATTGCTTCCATATTAACAACCCCCAAAGCTCGTACACCTTTTATTTACCTGAAGCATCAGATTGAACAGCTGCAGTCAAAACTCCAGGTAGAGCATCTTGATTTACAACAAATGATTCTGTATCACCAGAGGTTGCCTGTAAGAGACTCATACTGGCTACCCCACTACCGGCACCATTTGATGGCATCACTATAGGTATGGTACCACCTTGTGTGACAAGATAGTATGAACCACCACTTGTATCGGCTTGTATGGTCGCTGTATTACTATTTGTTGTAGAACCTGACTGGATACCAGAGACAACATCTTGTAAGATGGTGGCTATTGATAAACCAGCTTGGGTACCAGTACCATCAGGAAGTGACGTTACAATTACATTACCACCAGCAGCACCAGCACCAGAGCTGGCAAACAAGTTAGCTAACTGTTCATGTGTAATAGTGACTACATTAGAAGTCGTACCATCAGCTTGAGTGACAGTTACATTATCCGACTGGTCAACCTCCATTGCTATGTCACTATTCTTGCATTCTTCAACCTAGTATACAGAGATAAATAGCGAGTGAGTACTTTTCCAAAAATCAACGAATTTTGTACAGTTGATGTTCTTGATGTGCTTTTTAGTAACAATTGGAAGTGTGGAGCCACCTGAAAAATGAATGCTTATGAGCCTATGTGACGCAGGCTAGCAATTTACTATGTTCCAACAAATATAACACTTTTCGCTCATCATTTTTAACTAAGGAAATCGTACGTAAGAAACACAAACTTCTTAGGCATTAGCGTCCATTTTTCAGATGGTTCCACATGAGATCAACTAAACCAGTTTTGGTGACTTCCTACATATCTGTCAATCTCCTCTACTAACCGTCGTTTGTTCATCATCACCAGTATTGCCTTGTAGTATCTCCTGGCCAAGCTCCATGGCAACCAGGATAGGCTCCAAATAAGCCTGTTGATCTTGCTGCGCATGCTCTGGAAATGCTACGTCATTGGTTGTTGCTGTATCATCAGTCTTATCTTCAGTATCATCAGTCTTATCTTTTGTCTCTTCACTGACCTCTGCTTCTTGTTTATCATCATCTAGTCAACAATATGTTGCGGACTGTTGAAGTTGCAGATAGGTTACAGATTGTTAAAGGTCAAAAGTCATATATAAAATGTATATACATACAGCTATTTCAATTAAGGTTGTCCCCGAGCAAAGTCGAAAAGTCGAATACGAGCGCGAAAGGCTGCTGGGAATCGCTAAAAAATTCATTAATTTGTTAGCGATTCCCAGCAAGCCTTTCGCGCTCGTATTCGACTTTTCCGCTTTGCTCGGGGACAACCTTAATTGAAATAGCTGTATACATTTTGACTTGCTTATGTATATAGCCTGTGTGAGGATGGAGTTGTTTATTTACTCGAATACTGTGTTTTCAAGATGCTATTTTTCGTCTTTGTTTCATGATAAAGGGCAAATGGCACGAACAATATCATTCCTGTAGTATTCCTGTATCATTCCGGAAAAAGTAGTCTTCATTGGTAAATACAAATTTCAATTTGGGCCATGCAGTGCCGCTCGCGCGACAAGGTTCAGGAAAATTCCATATCTAGAGTTACTGAAACTCCCAGTCTTTTCCACAACCTCGCAAGCCAGGGTCTTGTCTTTTCCACTGTTGCGTCACTCATTTGTTTGAAAGAACTGTTAAGATGAAAGAAGAACACTTTCTACGAACGTTATGGATTACCACGAAAGCACGATTATTTCTGTGCAGCGAGGCAGCGCACCATTCTTGACGCTGAAAACGTTTCTCCAGAGTCTTTCGACCGACCCAGTCTTTCGCGCGATCAATATTGTCGCGATTTCAATTTTGCTGCGGTCATGTCCAGATGTTTGTCTGTTCTAATTAGCGAACGTAATAAATGATCGCGTTATCGGACTATCTGATCTGACAATCTAAGACGGAAATGGTTGCGCTATCTGACTATCCGATCTCTCTGGACTAAATTGACCACTTACGTCATAGACCAAATTTTGATCTAGACAAACATTTCACAACAGCTTGAAAGAGTATCACAAAATTAGTAATATTCCAAAGTTTCGTTGCGAAATGTTGTAAAATGCGGATAATATAGACTTGCGAAGTTTGCAATTTTCAGTCATTTTAGATTACAAACAGGAAATTGACAGCCCAATACCCTTTGGGGCTGTCAATTTCCCGTTTGTAATCTAAAATGACTGAAAATTGCAAACTTCGCAAGGCTATATTATCCGCATTTTACAACATTTCGCAACGAAACTTTGGAATATTACTAATTTTGTGATGCTCTTTCAAGCTGTGATGAAATTTTTGTCTAGACTTGTTTAGATCAAAATTTAGTTTAGCAAATGGTCAATTGTTCTCTTTTAAGAGCAATACATGTAAAATGTTCAGTTGATGCTTCACGCCCAGTTACACGATACCGGATTCACATTTTACGACATCAACATATGCCGTTCAGCCTCAGGAGTAATGTCTGCCCACAAAATGTTCCCCTTTAACAGTTTTTGTTTCATTTTGTTATTTTATTACATTTTTAAGTGTTAAGACTTAAGATATTCCTGAAACCGTTCATCGTGTAACTAGATGACTTTTTGTGCTGTTTAAAAACAATACCAAATAGCTAGTGAGTGCCCAGGCTTTACCCTATTTAATAATTACCCCAATTATTTTTTGAGAGCGTCAAGTTTAAGGCAGCGATGTCCTTGCGATCCTATTTAAATGTAGAAGCATTTTCATCGTAGTTGTGACAATGGAACTCGTGCGTCGATATTTGACAAGCATTTGTTTTCATGCTTTTAAATCTTACATGAATGGCTTTTTTACATGTTGCTAAATATGGGACAATTTTTCTATTTATTAATTCGGGTAAGCTGAAGGCAAGGCGAGTCGCTCAACACTTTAATTAAGTGACGTCACAGGCAGCGCATTATTAATTACCCATCATTTTTCTGATCTGGCGCAATCCAATTATACAAAGATTGACGTCATAATGAAGATCGCCAATAATTGATTGACTGTGACTGTGCAAGCACACGCAGTTTTAGCAAAATATCCGGTCCTGCATTTTTTGAAAATTAAAAATTCAACCAAGACAAATATGGCAATCTAAACTAAAAGGACAACTGTTGGATCTTTAGGTCAAAGAAGGTAAGAATTGCACATCATTTTATTTTTTTAGGTAGCGGAAAAATGTCGCCTATTCTTGTTATAATTGCTTTCCCTTGTGTTGTTGCTATGCAATAAACTCATTCATTTTGAAATCAATGGCATTTCTAGCAATCTGTTAATTCCCAAATTACACAATTTTGAGTATTAATCACACCATCTTGAGCATAAATTCGGTCATTTTTTAAGCCAATTAGATTGAAGCTCTGCACCAAGAGAACCAATCAAATGAAAGTATACTAAAGTAACTAGCCACAGGCGACCCAAACGTATATACCAGACCAAGATTAATGGTATTGATGCTTGTGATGTTACTCTGAGTGTATATCCACACCGGGTAGGCTTGAAAAATATGCCTGGCCACGGTGGGAATCGAACCTACGACCTTTGGACAATTTTAATAAAACTGTCTGTAGTACTTCGGCGGCTGCAAGCATAGTTACGTCGTGGTATACTACGGTATATGTACAAGTTTTTAATTTAAATAAGTTAAAATGTCTTGACATGAAATATGATTACGCAGATGGGTCCAAAAAACCCTGGGTTTCCCGTTTCCAGACCCAGTTTGAATTTTTGTCCCCAGTTTGTGGCATTAGTTTTGTAGCAGCTATGTAAAATATAATGTAGAATGGTTTGTGCCAGTGTAGGTTGTGCCAATAACAACAAAACTTTCGTTGGTAGGGATAAACTCCCTGAAAATTACAAGGAGCGAGGCCCTTCGTCGGGAAATTAGTAGGGACCTTCAGCAAATAGGTGACGGCAACGCGACGGCCAAAACAAACGTTCAAATAAGTAACTTTAAGAACATGTCTTGTATTATCCGTTGTATGAATTTATTGCAGTTTAAGAAGGTTAAGTCTTAAGACAGAGGTTTATAGTTGAGAAGGCTTCTACTAAGCGAATTTGCCGAGGACGACTTCTCGCGGCTTGAAAGGCAGACGTTGTATACGAAACGTAAAAAGCTTTGGTTTGCTGTTGTAAACAGAGCAAGGACGACGTCTAAAACTCCCAAGGAACTTTAATTATGCATTTTCTTTCTACACTGTCATAAATTTCATTGTATTAATAACCGTCGCCGTCCTGTTAGCTAAAGGTCCCTAGGCCTAGTAGCTAACAAACGGTTTTCGCTCGAAACGTCGAATTTCTCCTTGAGTTTTCAGGTATAGTTGCATCCCTGCCAACGAACCATGCCTGTAGAAAAAGAAAATTTTCGTCTTGGCAAATATAAATTTCAGTTTGGATCTTCAGTGCTGTAGCTGGAAAACCCTGGAATCTCTAGGCCAGGGGATTTCGGGAATCTGGCTGGCCCTAAGAAAATCTAAAGTTTCTTAGAACGGACTCAACTGAGGAACATTTTACTATTTTAGTGATTTTACATCACATAATTTGCGACTTGTGGGGATGAGAATTCAGAAAATGTCATATAATACACACTGGGGAGAATATTTGTGCAGAAGAATTAAATCTTAGCATTGAAGCATTCATATTTCATAATTTATATTTGATAATTCAATTTCAATATTTAAATCAATTAAGTTTAACTGACAACTGTTACAGTTTGGATCTTCAACAGTAATCACTATTGACTATTCAACAGTAATGTGTTGACTTTTTTCAGTTTGTATCATTTAATCATTGTAAATCATTCTTAATTTCTTATATAAATTTTTGCTTGTAACTTGCAAGATGATTTTTCAGTTTGGTCACAAAAAATTTCGTCTTGGCCCAGCACACCTAGGAGGCTTTTCTACAGGCATGCAACCATAGGCAGCCCACTAAACGACTGAGTTCAAATTAAAACTACAATGAAATTATAAAATTTAACGAAAATAATCACAAATTAGCGAAATATATTGCAAAATGTAGCTTATATTAAATCTCCACTCGATTGACCTATCGGCGAACTGACGTATATTAAAGTATACCTAAGGTTGGCAAGGGGTTTCAACTGATTGAACTACACACAAAAATATATCCGTAGTATTTTAAAAAGCAGAAAGAAACTAGCCCTAAAAACAACATAAACATAAACATAAACAAGGATAATTTTACTAACCTGTCTGTAACTTTTTTTGTCAAAGTACAGCTTTAAATGTTGATAAATTTACGAAAGTTTACGGTGTTTTCTCGATATTTTTCTCTGTGACTATGCGGGATGCTCGCATCCTGCTACTGGACAAATTTTTCAAAATAAAACTCTGCTGTTCATTGGCTGTAGCAAGTTTCGTCGTCAGCGATTTCGTTCGTTACTTACGACGAAACTTGCT